>BMAC01000412.1:916995-975353 GCA_014905375.1 Phtheirospermum japonicum | reverse complement strand
TATATATATATATATTCGAATGATCTTATTAATTTTCTTATAATATTAATTAGGGTATCCATCCTAATTATGTTAAGAAAACTCCTACATAATTAAAAAAATTAAATCACCATTAATATTAAACATTATTCACGAGATCAATCCAAATAAAAAAGTATTGAATCGAAATAATATTTGATAGATAACATATTGATAGACAATTAATTAAATACTGAATTATATTTTCATTTGTATATAATTTAATTTAAAAAATGATCAAACTACTTTTGAGAAAAAGTGATAAATTTGATATTATTGGACTCACAATAAAAGAAAATAACAAAAAAAAAAACATAAATAAATAACAAAAATCTCACAATAAAAACCAAAATAACTAATTAGGGTATCTATCCTAATTATAATAAGTAAATTCCTATATAATTAAAAAAGAAAAATAATCATACGTGACTTTTTTTTCTCTGTTACATGGTTTTTTAAAATTATTTTCACTGTCTAGCATAAATTGTAGGTCTGCTAAAATTATGTGAAGATAATTTTTTTTCTCCGCACAATGAGCAAATGATAGTATAAGTATTAATAGAATATAAATATTACAATGATGTTGAAGCGATTAGTATGTAAAAAATAAATGCATACCTAACAGAATAAATTCAATTTTAAACTTCAATCGAAACTAAGTATGATATGAATGCTTTCAAAATTATTATGTTTAGCAACATTTGCTTTTAGAGGCATCTTTCCCCTTTTTGTTTTGAAAGTAGTTGATCTTTTTCCAAATCTATTGTAATTGATGTCATAGTGCTCATTCCACTTAGTGTTGGGTTTGCACTTGTATTGTTTACGCGGTTTCTAAGATAATAACAAAATACATTATTTTATGAGATCAATTCCAATAAAAAAGTACTGAATTGTAATAATATTTTATAAACATGTTTATAGCCAATAAAAATAATATCAAATTATATTTTATTGTGCATTTTTGTATAATTTAATTAAATAAAGTGATCGAATTATTTTTGAGAAAAAAGATAAATTTGATATTCTTGGACTCGAAATGAAAAAATATCGAAAAAACGTAAAAAACCCTCAAAATAAAAATTAAAATAAAATGTAAGTTATATATATATATGTGTGTGTGTGTGTGTGTGTGTGTGTGTGTAATATTAATTCTTATTATTTTTAAGTTAGTTAGAGTATCTATCCTAATTATGCTAAGAAGATTCCTACATAACTAAAAGAGGAAACTATTACTAGGTGGCTTTTCAATTGGAAAAAGAAACCAAATCATAATTAATATTAAATAAGGTATCTATCATAATTATGTTAGGAAAAATCCTACATAACTGAAAAAAGAAAATAATTCTACATGACATTGACCTTTTTCTATTTCCTACTCATCTTTTTTTGTCTCTCCAGACCTCTCTTTATATATATATATATATATATATATATGTATATTATGTATTTCATTTTAATACAACTATATATTACTTTGTAAAATTGGTACCTGTATACCACGCGTGTCAAATTTAATTTTTTTTTCTAATCTTGGGAGAGTGGAAAACTAATTCCTTATATACTTAATATCAATGTCAATGTGAATCTCATGCCAATTTCCATTTTTGTCCATCTTGGCTGTAAGGACCTCAAGACCACATCATTATTACTCCAGCTAGCTGATGTGTCCCTCGAGAGAATATTTTTGTTTAAGTGGGTGGTCTCAATGTCTCATTGGATTTCATTGTTCTTGATACGACATCAAATGTTCACGTAAGCTATATGCAGGTAATTATGGTAATTTGGGTAAGCGACCTCATTTCTCGCAAGGAGCATTCTTTTTTAGAGTTGGGCGAGCTGTTCTAAGGAGCCGCGACCTGAAATATGAAAATGGTTAGCTCTTGTACATGGTAGCGGGCTCTTATGGCATGGGTCCTATACCAGCTCGATGCCAAGTGGCATCTTAGCATTGAGTGTTGAGATTTATGATTTTGGGCCTTAACGAGCTAACATGGGTTGTTTTGTGGGGTCCCGACGGACCATATTATAGAAAGAATTACAGGCTCATGCCTATTCTGGTAATTTAGCGAGAGATCTATTATTTATGGGAACTTAGCATACAAGAGAAATCCTAATTCTAAGTCGGTTGAGATATTTATGGTATTATAGTAGGAGAGGGGAACCCTAGCTTGGGGAACACTTCTCTTACCTATATAAAGGGGACTCGGGCATCATTTTTTTATTCTAAGTTGATTTAATCTTACATTTTGAGCTCTCGAATATATCTCGCACTCAAGTGGCAGCTTAGCATTGAGTGTTGAGCTTTATGATTTTGGGCCTTAACGGGCTAATATGGGTTGTTTTGTGGGGTCCCGGCGGACTATATTATAGAAAGAATTACAGGCCCAGTCCTATTCTGGTAATTTAGCGAGAGATCTATTATTTATGGGAACTTAGCATACAAGAGAAATCCTAATTCTAAGTTGGTTGTGATATTTTTGGTATTATAGTAGGAGAGGGGAACCCTAGCTTGGGGAACACTTCTCTTACCTATATAAAGGGGATTCAGGCATCATTTTTTATTCTAAGTTGATTTGGTCTTACATTTTGAGCTCTCGAATATCTCTCGCACTCGCTAATTTAAGCATCGGAGGGCCTACGCCGGGGCCGTCCACCGCCTTGTCTTAGGTTTTGTCTTGCAGGATCGATCAGGTCGCCAGGAGGCTCTTGGAGATCAATTAGGTCGTTGCGAGGTTATTTGGTACTATTCAGGTCGCTGATCTCAGATTCAAGGTTAGTACCCCATATTCTTGAAGTACCAATCTTTTGGGTCGTATCAAGTGGTGCCGTCTGTGGGAAAGAGGGAAATCGACTCCTTGAGAAAAAGACGTGAGAATACTCGCAAACGCAACATGAAAGGAAGAACCATGCCACCTAGGGTCCTGGATTTTGGTCCTGGATCAATCAAGTCAAAATGTGTAAACAAAAATTTAGTCAAAGATGGACTAACAAAAGATGAGCCAATACCTCACCTGGAAGAACCGCCAGTCCCAAATCCCTTCATCGCACCACCACCTTTGCCGGGAAAACCAAAGATGAATAAGCCAGAAGGAGAACCTTAGCAAGTGACTTCAGAGGTCACCAGGCAAAAGGCTATTTATATAGGAACGAAAGAGTAGATGGAGTTGCCAAAGGACAAATCTTATCACGTTAATAAAGGATTCCTGGAAGATTTAATAGGACTCATACCTCTAGAGAAGCAAGAAGAGCTGGTTAAGTTCCTGGAAGGCGGACTAGATACAAACAATAAAGGGAAGGGGAAGGCTGATGAGAACAAAAACGAGTACACACCGGGACAAATTAAGACGGAGCAGGACAAGAGTAGGGTTTATTCATCGCAGGAGCCATCTTGAAAAATATTAAAAAACTCAAACAAACGTAGACATAAGGAGTTCTCCAGGTCATCCTCAGAGGATGACTACTTCGAGGTCACTCGTGCGTGGATGGGGGGTCACATGGGCCAACTTATAAACTAAGGAAGAGAAAGGAGTTCGGGACACGACGTAAATCTTACGAACGCTGAGACCGAAGGTATGATACACAAACTGATGATGATGAAAGTAAGGAATCATCCAAGGATTATGAATCCCATAAAAGATCTTACAAACATCAAGGTCGATGCCATAATAAAAGGGAAGATGGTGAAGTGGGGCCTGAAAATAAAGCATTCAGAGACATGCAAGAGGCTCTTTTAGCTCTACAAAGACAAATGGCTAGAACCAGGCAAGATGAAGAGAAGGGGCATTATTTCTCGAAAGATATATTACAAGACAAACTACCTAAGGGGTACAAGACATTGGAGTTTCAATATCATGGGTCGACAGACCCTACTCGATGATTTGTACTTTTTTGTACGCATTTTTGTTACCTTTTTGTGTTGCGTTTGCATGTGTTTTGCTTGCATTTATGGGTATTATGAGTTGTTTTGGCCTATTTTGTTAGTTTTAGGTTTTGTAGTGTTTTCTTTGTTTTTAGTAGTTTTTCTTATATTTTCTTAGTTTTTTATTAATTTTTGTTTTGAAGGTCAACTTTGGTCAAAGTGGGCCCACGACGAGGTCGAAAGATGATTCAAACCCGAGAAACTCATTTCCAATCCACAACATATCTTTGGTGTGAGGATCGACCAGAAATGACGAGAAATGTGGCCATTTTCATTGTCAACTCTTGCATTCGCTCGGTGGATGTCTCAGCTGTCGTAATACAAGCATAACTCCGAAACCACTTGTGCCATTTGCCTCCACCTTATATAATTTTAAATCTTAGAGAAATGTCTAAAAATTTTGTGTTTACAAAAATCCCAAGTTTTAAGTTTAAGAATGATCAAAAAGCAGCTTTAAGTGGAGACAGCTCGCCGTGGACTCGCTTGTGGCAAGTTTTGGTTCGGAGATCGGCGTTACCCCTCTCGTGCTTTGTGAAGAATTTGTAGAGGAATGTGAGGGGGGGGTCGCCTTTGGGGATTCCAACGGCACTTGGAGTGTTGAGTTCGCTTGCTTTTGGCGAGGATGATGAAGTTGTTGCCGATTTTGGAGGATGTGGAGTTAATCGAGCCTCTTTTGCCACCACCCGATGCTTTATTGCTACTTGAACAAGAGGAGGTGGAAGAGGTAGTGGGGATGTGTTGGATCCTACTCTCTCGTGCCCGACTACAACTACTTCCAAAGTCGAGAGAGAGGAGATGACGGTCAGGGAATCGAAGGAGTACGTCGACCCATTTTGGGACGATCACGTTTGGGTGGTCGACTACTCCATCTTCCGACCACCGAAGCAAGCCCGTTCTTTTGTTTTATTGACCTTCTGGCTTGCCCGACGTGCCCGTCTTGGTGATTTTTGTCACCCGGTGTGTCTTCTAGAGAACACCAAGGCGTGAAACGATCACCACCTCTTCTTGGATCCCGGATAGCATCTTTTGTATAAATCTTCGAGCTATAGACGTTAAAGTAGAGCTTATTGGGAGGAAACCCAATTAAAAAAAAAAGAAAAAAAAGAAAAAAAAGATTTTCACTTTTTTGTATATAACTTGTTTTTTGCAACCCCCGTTTGTTCATTTCTTGTAGATCGCTCGCCTCGACTCTTGGAGAGGACTTATGTAGAACGCGTCAACACAAGCTCGGAAATAGGGGCGTTCTCTTTTCCTTACACTTTTTACCGCTTTACTTAGCTTAATATGCAATGAGGACATTGCTAGGTTTTAAGTGTGGGTGTTTAGGGTTCGTCTTAGGATTTTAAGTTGTTGCATGCCTGCTTGTGTTAACTTGAGTAGTGTGCGTGTTATTTTTGCTTGGAACCTTGGCGAAGTGAAGCGGTTTTGATGATTTAGTTAGTGAGTGTAGATTGTCTATCGGATGTAGTGGACTTAGGTGGCTTAACTCGTTGGAAACTTTATTCGGCTTTTGCTTCGTGCTATCCTTGAGATCAATTAGAACTAGTGCCTCAACTAGCCTCGTCGTCGAACACTCTCTATAGGATTTTGTTTTGTATTTTGGAGTCGTCAATTGCTCCATGTGCTCGATCGAAAACATTGTAAGTTGCTAGTAGCAACGTACGATCGGAGTTGTTGATTTCTCTTTGTATATCTCTTGTACCTAAGTGCCTCATCTCCTTGGGTACCAAAAGAAAGAAAAAAGAAAAAAGAAAAAAAGAAAAAAAAATCCAAAAAAAAAGAAGAGAAAAAAAGAGAAATGATGATGAATAAACAAGGATTAGTTATAAATCCTTGTAGTTATTAAGTAATAAACTCCTCTTTTCCTTTTTTAGATGTTTTTTGTTAAAGAGAGTTGTGGACGATCAGAGCTAGTAGGGAGCCGATTAACGGTTCGACCATAGATAGACCTTAGCCGGGGCAAGGACGAGGGGACCGACTTGGAGGGTTACCTAGTACTTTTATGTTTCGGGAGTCGATCTAAAACTTTATTTGTCAACGCATCATTGTCGTCCTTTTAGCCAAGTTAACAAGCATTGTAGCATACGACGTCTCGAATTAGGTTTGTGCATTAGTTTAGGATCATTCGGGGTAGTTTCGTAATTCTATATTAGTATTGCTTGAGGACAAGCAATCATTCTAAGTGTGGGGTGGTTGATTTTTACTTTTTTGTACGCATTTTTGTTACATTTTTGTGTTGCGTTTGCATGTGTTTTGCTTGCATTTATGGGTATTATGAGTTGTTTTGGCCTATTTTGTTAGTTTTAGGTTTTGTAGTGTTTTCTTTGTTTTTAGTAGTTTTTCTTATATTTTCTTAGTTTTTTTTTATTAGTTTTTGTTTTGAAGGTCAACTTTGGTCAAAGTGGGCCCACGATGAGGTCGGAAGATGACTCAAATTCGAGAAACTCTTTTCCAATCCACAAAATATCTTTGGTGTGAGGATCGACCGGAAATGACGAGAAATGTGGCCATTTTCATTGTCAACTCTTGCATTCGCTCGGTGGATGTCTCAGTTGTCATAATATAAGCATAACTCCAAAAAATATTGTGCCATTTGCCTCCACCTTATATCATTGGAAAGATTAGAGAAATGTCTAAAACTCTTGTGTTTACAAAAATCCCAAATTATGAGTTTAAGAATGATAAAAAGCAACTTTAAGTGGAGACAGTTCGCCGTGAACTCGCTTGTGGCAGGTTTTGGTTCAGAGCCCATAACTCTCGGAGGAAATTTTAAATGACACAAATCAAACACCAAATGAAATCCAAGAGGAAGGGATAAATTTCATATGAAGACATCGTTGGCTGATTCCGTATATTTGTCAGTCTAACCATCTGAAGCCATAGAAAATCCTCACGTCTTAGCTTGATCGATATTCCCACAGACGGCGCCAATCTGTTTCACCCAAAAATATGATACTGCCCGAAAACTGATGCGCCTTCCTGACCTGCACATAAACACACGTTAGAAAGGACCACCGGTGGTTTTCCGGTGGAAACCTCTCCGATACTTAAGTCAGAAAGCGTATCAGGTGTTCTTCAGGAAACGAAGAAGGAATGCACAAAAGAATGACATACCTCTCTCAGCCTTGGGGCTGAGATATTTATAGTTTTTCCAGTGGGGACCCCAGTCGGGATCCCAGGAGCACAAGCTGCGAATCATGAGCCGTTTGTGCAACCAATTCTGACAAGTGGTCCCACTTGTCTCCTCCAGGCGTCCAAGGAATCAGGTCTTCCTCAGTCCTGCTCTTCCCTTACACCTATCTCTTAACCAAGAAAGTCCGTTCTGGTTTAGCCCTGTCCCCTGAGGGTATCCCGTTTGCTTCTTTAGGAAAGGCCTGGAGGCCAGCCCTGTCTTAGGCTGATCTTCTGGCAATCGTTCTATAAAGGACTCAGCTCAAATCAAGTTTATCCTGATCACTCCCAGAGGTGAATTTCAGATCTTTCTTCAGGGTGAGCTGGTTAGAAGGCCACTGGTTAACATAATCCAGCCCTAACCATGCTTCCCAGTTTTTCTCTTGATAATTTCGAATCAGATCTACCCCAAAACAAGTCTGAATAATAATGCCACATCAACTATCATCTTCATAAGGGAAATTATCAATCAGTCCTATTTCAGCGACCACTTTTGTAGATTCGTACATTCGTCTAAGGTGAACCACTTCTTTTTTCTAAGGTTGTTACTATAGTTTAGCAAACAAGTCGGGGGTAGAAAACGCGGTTTACCATGGACCATTTATTCATTTATATAATTTTTTTTGCATGCATATAATATATGATTGATAGTTGTTTTTATATATTTTATATCGTTTATTTTGATTGAGCATATTTAAATTGTTTTAGAAGTAGTTGGGAAAGTGGATTACTAATGCTTGGAGTATATGTATGTTTGTATAGTATATGATGTTGCGATGATATGCTAACGATGAGTTGATTTTTTTTTAAAAAGAGTGCATATTTAATAAATAAAAGCATGATTGAACGTGATTGGTATGTCATAATGAAATTGTCCTCTTTGCTCTAATAGATGAATATGCCTCTGAGATTTGAGCCTTGTGACTATTATATGTGCTATAGTCGAATTCTCTTATGTGTGAAATACCAATTATATGTGTATCTATTTAGATCTTTATCTAGTTGCTATCTTCAGACTACATTAATGAGCAAAGGACTTGAAAATAATTTGAGGACATTTTTTTAGACATTTTATCTTTTCATCTTACCAAAAATGTATTGATTATCCCTGGTTCTCAACGTTGAGACTGATAGTTTTGTTCTTTGAAAAGCGCTTATGGAACCTTGTTTTAAGATTTAGACATATGAGTGACTGTGATTTGACATTGGGTAGATGTATTGAATTGGTTTACAAGGATATGAGTTGATAATAATCTAAGTTTTCATTTGTTAGATTTTAGTTTAATTGTGTTTGTGTAGCGTTGTGTTTTTTTTTTTTTTTTAAGTTGAGTTTGTGTAAAAAATCAAGAAAGGTCATAAAGTTTTCTCTCTTTTCTAAAAAAATACAATAAATTTCGTTCTCTTATCTATAAAAATAGAGAGAAAAGAAAAAAAAAGGAAGAGAGATAGATAGATGTTATTTTCGTACGATAGGAGTTCGTATGTTGTGATTGAAGTTGATGTGTTTTTAGTATTCGAAGTTGTTTTGAGGCTTTGTGTTATGTATTATGAGGATGTAGAAGAACACTATTGTGGTCTAATTAAGAGAATAAAATATGGGAAAGTGATTTACTATTTATGAATATCGAGTTGTTGAAAGTTATAGTCTAAGACTGAGTCACTTAGCCATATTTTTTCTATCTTAACAAAAAGACTAAATTACAACCTTTTAAAGTCTGTTTTTATTCTTGTCTTACGCACACATCCAAAACAGTGGAGAGATAGATGACTTGCAAGCTTATAGTAGAGTGCATATATTGACATGATTTGAGAGTATACACGTCTCATTCAAAAATTTATGATGAGTTGAACACTAACCATGTGAGGATCATTGATTCATAGTTTTGAGGTTAAAGGTAAAAGACAAATATTGATTAAAGTTCATTGACTTGTGCTTATATTGAACGATGATTTACCTGAAACAACTACATCATCATAAATTTGCAGTATTCATGCATTTTGTCTTTTCTTTTGTTATTCGGGGATGAAAAAAACCTTAAGTTTGGGGGTTGATAAAAATGGTTTTCACATGCATTTTAAGGTTCATTGTGTTTCAATTTGATTGTAGTTTACGCATAAACAACGTGATTTAATTGTAATATGTATCTTTAGATATTATTTTGTAATTTTCTCGTTTTGTAAGTTAATTAAAGACTATTTAGCATTCATGGGATGTCACTAGCTTAGAGAGAAGTAAAATGTTTATGTTTGGGTTGAAAACAATGAACGCAACCAAACGGGCTACAAAATGGAGTTCGGCCCACGAAGATGAAGTGACCCCGGGTGGCAGCTATGGTCGGAGCGTTACCCGTGTGAATAAGGCTATTATTTAGTTCAATGTCCGTGGTCAGGGCTTTGCCTACAACCCATACCATTGCCGAGGGTTGTTTTGAAGAAGAAGCCCCTCGAAAAGGGGGTTGGTTGGGGCTTTGCCCAGGGCAGATTCCAGTGGATTTTATTACTGTTTTAGATGAGTTTTTGTTTCCTTCTTCGCACAGGACTCCTCCTAGGGTATTTATACGAAGTTAAAACTTTATTTTAGTCATCTTTTGATTGCGATGAAGAAAGAGAATGCGAGAGAGTAAGATAAGAATGATTTGAATACGAGATAAAAAAAAACATGATCAATTATCCAACTTTCCAAGTTTCATCTAATATTTTATTTTATTCTTTGAACTTGGTTTCTTCTAAAACCTCTTCTGATCTTGATTTTAATATGTCGGTCTAAACCTATATATTATAGGGCTAAATATTAGATAGGTGTTTGTTATTTTGGATTCCTGGTTAATTGAGTACAACCTTTTCGTTATTCTTTTGTCCTTGGTTTAATATGCATAATTGTTTGATCAGCTTTAATGCTTTGCAATAGTAAAAAAAAAAACATAAACTAAAAATTGAGTTTTGTTAATAGAATTTGAATGCAAGACAAACTATCAATAAAATCAAGAGATATGTGGTTAATTGTGAAGATAAGTAAAGGATTTAACTATTTGGATTTCTATGTAGGATTTTGTATAGAGATAATATTTCTTATTTCTAATCTATAATTTAATTCCTTCAAGAGGAGTATTAAACTATTTTTGCGATTATATTATATGAATTAAGTCTCGAACAAGTATTTGAGTTACTGAAATGAAGTTTTATCAAATAACACACTGAATTTGAACCCCTAAAATATAATTTCTTATGTGTTTAAAATCGTCATTTATCATTGCTCGTTATTCTTGAGTATTTCAAATGATTATTTGGTTGTAGCTTATTTTCAGATTCATTTCATTATTAGTTTTTAGATAAACATCACAAAATATCTTTCATTAGTCTAAATAAAGTTGAATTATCGTAATTACATTAGTCATTAATTTTATATGAATGATATTTTATGAAATACGACCTTGCTCATCATTTCCTCCATCTACATCGTACACTTGTTGTTTGATATTTGAGAATACAGGGGATACCGGTCTTCAAAATTTCATTCATAATGTGTCAGAAGATTGTAAATTCTTACATATTGGCACAATACCTGGTGGTTTCATTTTCACGAAACCTAAAATAACACGAGTTCTTTCCCTTTCACATTAAAGAACTTGGGATGACATTGGATAGTAATAATTGGACTATGTCCTAAAATGATAATTCACCATGAACCAAGGAATAGCCTGTTCAAGCAATTCCACGAGGTGAGGATGAAGCCCTATCAAATAAGAGAGCATGCGATGATGATGATGATATGGAGGTGACTGGGATGAGCTCGAAAATTCTAACTCCCATTTTTCAAAATTCTAACCATTTTCTTGCTTTCTCATATAATTTTGTTTTAAGTCTGGGAGTGAGGGTGTTAGTGGGGTTATAAAAATGTAACTTATCTTGCATTCATATGTTTCTATGTTAGGTTTTACTTCTTTAGCACGTTTATTGATTTATTTATTTTAGTTTTATTTTACTCTTTAGAGAGTCGATCAAATCTTGTGGAAGGTTTGAATAAAGGGACCAATTAGAGGGACTATTATGTTTACTTGATGTGAAAATTGAGAAGTCTAGCAATCGAGTCAAGGATTGATTACAAATGTTTTTGAACGTGTGGGTCCATTGGAAATTTTGATTTTTGTATTCACATGACATAACTTTTGAGTCATGGCCAAATAAAAATATTAATAAAATAAAAGTTATATTTATTTAAGTGATTTGTTCAATATGTGTGGTTTGCTAGAACTTGCCTCGAGTCTTGATCATGGATGGTGTATATGGTTTGTGCTTTGATGATGAAGTTGATTTTCTTGTAGTTTTAGTTCTAGATGTAAAATATGAAGTCACTCTATGTAGATTTACATTCCTTACAAAAGAGCCAGCACTACAACCAAATAAAGACCTTTTTATTCACAAATTATACACATGTGTATTAGGCACAAGTAATGATCAAAGACAATTGACAAGCCTATGGGGTAAGCGCATATTGGATTGTCATGAGCATATATACACGTGTGTATACATGAGTGACAAATGAATTAATACACTATATTTTGAGGATAGTGAATGACATCGCCTTTGGTGAGACTTGCTCGGATTTCGGAGGATTCATGAGGCTAGTATTCTGAGTAACATTATTTTTGGTTGAGATTTGCTTGAGTTTTTCTTGGTTATACCTTGATTGTAAATCTATTTTTCATGGGCTAAATTTATGTTTTATATGCACTTATCAAGACTACTGATGTTTAAGTTTGGGTGTTTTCTTTGCACGGAAAAATATATGTTTTAGGGGTATATTACATAACATTTTGAATACTGCACATACATCTTCACGTGATTTTCTTTGTTTTATTGATTTCTTGGAAAACATTATACTTTTCTTATTTTTGTTGTTTTTCATAGTAAAATGATTGGTACACGAGCATTCACAACCTCAAGTTAGATAAACAAAGAATGCACAATGATGAGAGAATAAAGAAAAGAAGTTGAAATGGGCAAGGAATGATGACACCTAACCAATAAACAAGTGCACCTCGAGGTGCCACCTGAGTAACTAGTCGGTTGCAACGGACGGAGTACGGACAGAGACTACACCTAAGGGAACACCCAAGAAACTGGTCGGGTGTAATGGGAAGTAGATCAGTAGACGTGATAACCGACCAAGCACATGAGATACTGGTCTGGTGCTAGGTCGGGTACAGAGCGGTAAAAATACTTTTGTAGCTTTTTATGTCAAAATTATGTGTATTGGGGTCCTATAATTACCATACTCACCCACACACGAAAGAAGGACACAATATCTCATAGATATAATATTATAAACTTAGTATAACATAGTTGGAGGAGATTGGGAGCTCTAGGATTCCGAGGTGACCCTCGACCATCCATGGAATCAGACGATGGAGGCCACAAAAGTCATCATGGTAAGAAATGATTCTTCCCCCTTATT
This sequence comes from Phtheirospermum japonicum, assembly GCA_014905375.1. Classification (NCBI taxonomy): domain Eukaryota; kingdom Viridiplantae; phylum Streptophyta; class Magnoliopsida; order Lamiales; family Orobanchaceae; genus Phtheirospermum; species Phtheirospermum japonicum. The sequence continues at coordinate 962,790 of BMAC01000412.1, read as the reverse complement.
ACGTACATTGTTTAGTTTGATCACGTGTTCTCTAAAAAAGTCTTTGTGTTTTGTTATAACTATCTGGCTAAATTACTTTTATTCATAACATAGGAGTGGGTTGATGACTTTTTAATTATCATATTATATTATTTTTTTTAGTTGATGTTTGAATACTACTCTTTTATTTATCTTGTTTTGAATCCTTGTTAAGAACTTGATCACTATTTACAAGTAATTGAAATTATTCATTCGAAACAGAAGTGGAGGAGCATTTGCATGCAAAATCAAGTGTTCATAATGATATAATTTATAACACTCTATAGGCTTAACATATTATTTTTATGTGATTTCCTTAGATTTATATATTTATTAGAATATATTACACTTTTCTCGTGGGTATTATTCTTTATAGCAAAGTGATAAATTCATAGTCTTTTTCGAGCAAGAGCGTTTACAACCCCATTTTAGAGGGACCAAAGAATGCATGAGGATGGCAGAAAGAAGAAAAATGAGTTGAAACAGGCCCAAGAATGCTTAAATATAAGGTGTAGAAGGAAAACACAAGAAGGCACCAATATGGTAATTTTCGTGCATAAGATGCCTATGGACAAATTTATGATTCTTTCTCATGAAAATTCCAATTGAGATGACTCGAGTTGTCCTAGATATCTAAGATATAGGGCAACAACTAACTGGAAGAAACCTAAGCCCAATTAGATCTTTTTGAGGGCCAGAAAGTGGTCATAAAGTACACCTAAGCTGATACCGGAGGTGTTGGTCGTGTGTGATGGGCAGTGAGCAGCAGGGACGGACACCTGAGGTGACACCTAACCTATTGGTTGGGTTCTAGGTCGGGTGCAGTGGTAGAGTACTCAGAACACAAGGTTTTAGTTCTAAAAACCTTAAGAGGAGTCCTATTAATACCCCCAGTCATCCTCACACAAAAAAAATCATTTTGTAACAAATAATATATCATTCAAGGGTGAGAGATGCCAAGTCCGGAGGGAAAGAACTAGAGAGAGTGAGCCCGAGGAGTGAGAGGCAAAGGATACGAACACCATCCATCCATCAATTTGTCTACGAGAAGAGATGAATGAGGCTAAAATGAATCATTTGATTCGCAACAGTTTTATTTATATTTTTTATTTTACATTAGATTTATGATCAATTTATTGAACATCATTATGTGTCTTGATTCACCATGTCCAACTAGACACTTTGATTTAAGAAATAGGATTGTAGTTATGATGCTCGTATTATAATATTAAAGTATTTCATTTATTGATGTTTATTATTACACTTATTCGAGTATCTTGTTTTGAATGCTTATTTTGACTAGTACAAATGTTTCTACATGTTTTGTAATATCGTATTCAAACAAGAGCGGATAAAATATATTAGGTAGGGATACTTGACATAAATAGTCGCATGTGTACCGAGAGGTCCTCTGATTATTTATGAAGGTTTTCATAATCTTTTAAAATTTTCAGTTGAATTACATGAATTATACTGAAAGGGAGATACATGGGTAATCGAGTATACAATTCTAAAGAGCTTGAGAGAATGTTAGATGACTTTTGTGATTGCTTTATAGGGTAAACGTCAACTAACGTTATTTATCATAAATCAAAGAGTTTTCAATTGAAAGCATTATTTGGGATTATTCACATCCATTGTTCTCTCTTTAGTTTAATTAGTTTACTTTAGTTTTATCATTATTATTTATATTTTAATTATTTAAACCATCCATCTTTATTTTTATCTAAAATAATTCCATCAACAATAATTGTGGTACTTGATAAAATAGTTAATTAGTGTTTGTGGAATATGATCCTTCTTGTCACTACCACTATCAAAATCAGTACACTTATGATATTCCAAATATTATGCGAACAAGGAGGCAATGTTTAAGTAATAAAATATATGACGTAGATAGTATATAGGACTATAATTGTCTAATGGAATCAATTAATTATTAATAGTTGTTTTCAGATGAATTACGTGACATTAACTTAAAGGGTGGTTCACGTATAATTGAGTCAATGATTCTATATCTTCTGACCAGTGGTGCTAGATGACCTTTGTGATTCTTTATAGAATAGAACTTAAATACACATTATTTATCATAAACGATCGAGTTTCTAATCCAAACCATTGTCTTGGAATCATCCACATCCCATATTTTTGCCTACTACCTTTATTTTGTTTAAACTATGTTATTCATTTACTTTTATTTATTTAGTTTTAACTCTCTAGGTAAAATCATAGATATTCTTATCAAAGTAGTTAGACTACTAGTCTTTGTTTAAATATGGCCTTTTTCGCCACTACAATATTTGGAAACTGAACATTTGGGGTGATTAACACAAAATTCGAACAAGTTTCTAGCGTCTTTCTGGGGAACTAGTTTTAGTACTTTAGTTTAGATTTTAAACTAGAGCTTTTATTTTTATTTTTTTGTTACGTAGTTATTGTTAGTTGTTTGTGTGTAGTGCATTTCTACGCATTCTCATAATGGGATGTTAATGACTTTCGATCCACAACATGAAGCAACCACTAAAAAGTTGAGGTCGAAGAATATAGCTATGGCCAAAGGAGACGATGGGCATGTACGACCGATGGCATCATTGAGGAAGTCTTCAAAGATAAAGATCATATAATCGATAAAGATGAACAAGAGCAAGAATGAGGAGAGCACACAAGACAAGAAAATTTGGAACGATAAAGACTGATATTTAAATGTAACAGAGAGACACGACGCCTGAACCGAGCATGATCATGATGGTTGGGTAATTCTAATTCCTCATTTTCCCATTCGTGACAATTTTTGCCAAACGAGAACCAGACTTAAGGGAGGATGTCTCACATTCATATTCAAGTTAATAGTTTTGATCAAGCATTAGTTGATCTAATTTGTTTCTCAAAAGCAGTTTGTGGTAACGTGGTCGAGGACCCTCACGAACATCTCGCACATTTTCTACAAGTATGTGATTTACTAAAGATTCATGATGTGTCATTAGATGCTTTCCATATATACTTATTCCCATTTTCTTTAAGGGATAATGCGAGGCATTGGTTGGAGTTAGTTGATGATGGGATCATAACGACTTTTGATGAGTTGAAGGATAAATTTCTTGTTAAATTTTTTCTGCCAACAGAAATGATTCACTTGACGAGCAAGATTATTGGATTAAAATTCTTTTGTATGAAGCTTGGGATAGACTCCGTGAGATTATTCGAAGGTCTCCTCGACATAATTTTTCAAATTTGTATGTTTCTTCTACAATGGGCTTAGAGCAGAAACTCATTTAGGTTCTTTATTTTACAATAATGATAAGAGTCTGAACTTATTGATGACATGGATACTACTAATATCAATGTCCCAGAGGTCTAATTTTGAATGAGTATCTGACTCAAATAAATTATCGTGCAATTGACAATATTGAAGAATCAATTAAACTTAAGAGTACATGGAGAACAAATGAGTAATGTAGACTCCCCATTAGACCCATTAGAATCAAATTATATGAGGTGGTAATTCAACAATAATCGAGGAGGTTTCTACCCAAATTATCAGAACAATGATAATTTGTCGTATGGTAATACGAAGAATGTGTTGCATCCTCATTTGGATTTCGATTTTGTGAATGGTGAGATTGTCCAGAAGAAGAAGCAATCGCTTAAGGCAATTTTGAATGCATTCATCAAGGACTCACCTCAACCATTTCTAAAGAACGAGGCAAAGTTAGATGTAATAAAATGGAAGTATTGACCAAGACCATGGGATCACATTTGAAGAATCCCAATACGTAGGTTGGACAATTGGCAAAAACTATTCGTAGACTTGGTGAGAAAAGTAAGATTTCAAGTGATACGAAGATGACCCAAGGTAGTCGTGTAATGATATTATTTGGAGTAGAGGGATGACACGCATGTGCGATAAATCTAAAAAAGTTTATATACGGGAGATTAACGATCCATGCAATATTTTATAAAGTCATAAACTTCTTGAGAAGAAACAAGAGTTGGTGGTTTCACGATTTCATGTGGTATGGAAGAGTTTTGTAGTCAAAGAGCTCTTAGTGATTTGGGGTTAAGTGTTAATGTCATGTCATTAGCCACTTTTCATAAGTTAGGACTTGTGTAAATGAGTATGACTCCTATGAAGTTGAGATTAGCGAATCAATCTATAGTTCATCCTAAGGTAGTTGTTGAAGACTTAGTCATCAAAATCGGAATATTTAACTATCTAATGGGTTTTATGGTAATCGAATTAAGGTTGAAAGTTATATAACGCTCTTTCTTAGAGGGTCATTCCTATATACTGCATGAGCATTGATAGACATGGAGAAGGGAGTTCTTACACTTTGTTCTTTTAATAAGCATATTTGTTTTGCTCTTTTCCATTATTCATTTGATGGTAGTGATGATGCTTATGAGGTTGTTTTTGATATAAGTGGTCAAGATAATGAAGAAGACGAAGATGTGCTCGACAAGGACTTGGAGTCAAGTTTAATTTAAAGATAATTGGGAGGCAGCTTAATGAAGCATAATTGCTTTCATATTGTTTAATATTTTATGTTTTTAGAATAGGTTAAACTCTACATTCATGCATGTAAAAAAAATATATTTTTTGTGTCCACTAGCTTGTACCTAAGAAGTCACCTAATCAGTAGGTCGGGTGTGTGATCGGGTGACCCTATACATACTCTTATTACTATTGACCTGAGAAGGCACCCGAGTAGTTAGTCGAGTGTGAAGCCGAGTGTATTTGGACATGTTTTATTACTGCGAACAGGAATAGGCACCCAATGAGTTTGTCGGGTCAAAGGTTAGGTGTAATTATTTTTGAAACCTTGAGATTTATACCCAAAGAGGCACCTGACTAGGCACCCGAGCTACTAGTCGAGTGGCGGAATCATATTTTAAAAAAAATAATTTTTTAGAATCATACTTCCTTTAAACCTCTTCTCTTCCTTGATTAAGCAAGATAGATTTAATTTCAAATTCCTCCATCCATCTTATTTGGCTCATAGCCTTGTTTTGATAAAGAGGAAGATTGTTCCTACATACTTTGTGGACAAAGAGAACCTCGAGTTGTTAGGCTTGTATGACAATTCGAGGGCATGTTTGAAGACATTGGAAGGAGAAATTCCTTACCAAGAGTTGTATACGTTCAAAGGTCCGAAAATTGGATTTTGTGCATTACATAGAAGATAGTCCAAGAGAAGCGTATTTATAACCTTTCAATTAGAGAAAGATAAACCAGAGAATCATGGTCCTGATTTTTGGAGATTGTTGATTAATCCGGGCGAGATGCAAGAGGGACATCATGACCCGAATTCGACAAAAGCGACTTTGATACGGAATGTCATTTTAAGTATGTGCATTGATTTTGGAGAGTATTCTTTTTGCTTATTCTAATACTGATGGAGTGTCCATTTGGGAGAGGGAGGTGCTTCATTAGATGCTCAAAAGTGGTTTATTATGTTTTGGTCGATTGTTTATTGAATATGTGATGAGTGTGGCAACGAAGACTAATGGTGATATTTGTATTGGTGGTCAAATTACTCTTACAGTTAGATATTTGGGATAAGCATGACAAATTGGGTGCCAGTGATTCTTAGAAACTTGTTTGATATTGGAATTTTAGAAGATCATAAATGACATATCGGCACAATACTTGGTGGTTTCGTTTTCACAACACCGAAAACAAGCGTGAGTTCTTTCCCTTGAACATTGAAGAGCTTCTGATGACAACATGTACACATCCTTATACATAAGTGATGAGTGAATTAATATAACTTTATTGTGAGGATCATGAACGACATCGTCTACGAATTTGTTGAGACTCTCCTGGATTAAAGAGGATTAACGAGGATCGTGTGCTAAATTGGTTTTTATTTTAGAGTTGAATGATATTTCCTATTGTATCTTGATTGTTAATCTCTTTTGCATGGGAGAAGTTTAAGTTTTAATTGTATTGGCCGGGACTGCCAATTTGGTTTGGGGGATTTGTTCGCATGCAAAATTACATGCTTTTAACGGTATATTTCATAACATTTTGAAGGCTACACATTCACTTTTCATGTTATTTTCATTGTTTCATTAACTTCTTGGAAAATATTATATTTTTCATTTTTGTTGTTTTTTCACGGTAAAATGATAGGTTTTTGAGCTTTTTTGGAGAGAGAGAGTTGACAACCCCAAGTTAGACGAACAAAGAATGCACGAGGATGGAAAAACGAAAAAAACAAGTCAAAATGGGCGAGAAAAGATGACACCCAACCAACGAACAGGTGCACCTGAGGTGCCACCCGAGCAATTGGTTGGGTGCGACTACTAGAACGAAGACAGAGACTATAGCGGAGGTGATACCATTTGTGACACCAGAAAACTAGAGCTGACAATTTCTGGCCCGGCCCGGCCCAATTTTTGCCGGGCTTGGGCCTGAGGATCCCTGGCCCAAAAAAATCAGACCATTTTTGGCCCAACAATACACTATGATTTCTACGATGGGCCGGGCTTGGGCCGATGAAACCACGGCCCGATGAAAATTCGGGCCGGGCCGGCACAACCCATTGCCACCTCTACCAAAAACTAGTGCGACGGGCAGTGGATCAGCAGAGGTGAAAGATCGGGCACCCAAGCTGCTGGTCAGATGCTGAGCATCATAAAAAAATTTAGCAGTAACTTTAGGTCAAACTTAAGGTTTTTTGGGGTCCTATAAGACCCTATTCACCAACACACAAAAGAAGGCCACAGTATATTATAGATGTCATATTATACACTTAGTATAACATAGTTGGAGGAGATTGGGAGCCTTAGGATTGTGGAGTGATACTCGGCCATCCATGGAAGAGACTATGGAGGCCACACGAGTCATCATGGTTCTCCCTTTTTTATTTTCTATGTTGTTTAGTTTGATAATGTGTTCAATAAACATATTTTTTTCTTTTGTTAAAAATATGTCGGTCTAAATAACTTTGATTTCGGATATGTGAGTAGCTCGATAACTTTTTATTTATGATATTAAAGTGTCACGTTAGTTGATGTATGAATCCTACTCGATCTTTTCTTATTTTAATTCCTTGATAAGTACATGATCACTCTTTACATGTAATTGCAAATATTGAATCGAAACAGAAGTGAATAAGACAATATTTTGGTGAAAACGGTGTAATTAATATATGGGATTTTAATTATCTAATGGATGCTAATAATTCTTAAAAGTTATTTTCATCTGAATTATGTGACATTAACTGAAAGAAAGGTGCATGTGTAATTAAGTTTACGATTCTGCATCTTCTATCGGGGGCGCTAGATGACATTCACGATACTTTGTAGGGTAAAAATTAATAAACGTTATTTTATCATAAATGAATGAGTTATTAATCGATACCGTTGTTTTGGAATCACCTCCATACAATATATTATCTTTATTTTGTTTAAATTTATGTCATTCAGTTTATTTTAGTTTATTCATATATTTTAGTTTAATTCTCTTAATAAAATCATAACTATTCTGGTCAAAGTGTTTAATGTACTAGTCTATGCAGAAGTACAATCTTCCTTACCATTACCATAGTTATATATCGTACACTTGCAATGGTTAAAACAAAAGGCATAAACTTAATACCCTTACAAATGCCAAATGTGAGTCACGTGAGATTTCAACCATATTTTGTGTTCCAGTGCCGATCTCAAAAACATTTATAGTACAAACTGTAAAAAATAATTTCATATTTATTAATATGTCACGTAGTTGTAATATGAGCAAATTATACCATGCACCCGGGTGCACAATGCATGGTGCATCAGGTTTCACTTTAATATTTTGTGTGATGAATATTAATATTTTTGTATGTAATGTGAGTGTTATGCGTGATGAATATGATTGTATTGTAAATTGTGTTTTGTATATGATGAATATATATATATATATATATATATATATATATATATATATATATATATATATATATATATATTAAGTGATAAATATGAAATTAATGTATGATAAATATAAATCTTTTGTTTTGAGTTTTATTGAGACAAGTAAAATTTATATTTTTATAAGTGTATATTGTCTGTGATAAATATAAATACTTATGTCATAAATATAATTTATTATATAACACAATATTTAACAAAATTATACTACTTATATATAAAATTTATATGCATCACACAATTAATACATTCTGACACAAAAAATCAAGTGGACCGTGTAACATGCGGACGACAACATTAGTTTACTAAGCACTTTAAGACGTCTAAAATCAAAATAGAAAAGAATAGGAATCTCACTTTAAAAGAGAGAGAAAAATGGAGGGGGATGAAATGAAAGATGCGGTCACCGCGGCAATATTAATTTCATTTTCCGTGTACAAAATACGTGTAAATGTACATTTATACCACCATGCAAATCATACATGTGTGTGTACGCGTGGAAAGTTTGGACATCCGATAAAGTAAACCAAAAGGGTCCAAAATTGCCGTAGACACTTGGGTTATTTTATTCTTATCTAATTAAGAGTGTCAATAGTTAATACAACACGATTAAAAACCTAACTTAGAAACACAAAACACGACACGACGAAATTATAAAAAAGATTATACTGATTCTTATGTATGATTAAATAGTAACAATAAAATGCAATAGAAAATAATACTTCCGATGTATGCTTAAATAGCACACCAACAAAAATAAAACATCATTTCATATTGAAACCATGAGGCGTCGGCGACGACACGGAGAGAATAGCGGTGGAAGTGAGTGGGACCCGCTGAGGCGGGGGTGGCATTGAAGGAGACTTAAACATCACGACAGTGAAAGGGTGGTGGTAGTGAGTGTAAAAGACAGCTTGCAATGAAGCAAGAAATTTCACCTACCATTTTTCCTTTCTTTCTTAGCCCTCTCTATTTTTTAATTCTCTGCTTCCTATTTTTTCTGACCCTTTTTTCTTTCCCTTTTTGACGAGTAATACGCAAGGAAAATCTAAGGACACATATAAAGTGAATAGTGTGATACTATTTAATTCTACTGCTCTGTTTCATCGGACTGGGCATTTTTGTTTGTTTATTTGTTTGGGAGTACTGTTTTGCTCATTATTTAGGATTTGTTTGGGGTTTAAGCACAGGTTTGGCTTTACATTTTCTTTGCTATTTTTTTCTCTTCATTAGCTGTTGTAAAATTTCATTTTCCCTTCATTTTCATGCTTGGCAACATGTTTCGTGTTTTTTTTTTTTTCTTTTTTTTCGGATTTTTCCGTTCATTTTTGCCTTTCTTGCTGAATGGAAGAAATTTGGTGAACTTTCTCTGTCTTTATGACATTGCTTTTTCTGTGCAGTTTCAAGATAGGCAAAATGTGATCTTTTGTTTGAATTTCTGTTTTCGTTGAGTTGCCATTTCTGAAAATTGTGATATTTTAAATAGTTATATAAAAATTTGCCATTTTTGAGAAATTCTAGGACTCATAAATTTCTCGTGCACACTGTATTTCTGTTGCGTGTCATTTTCTTACCACATTTCTCGTGCAGGATTTGTTCTTTATTTCTGCACTTTGGGGTTCTCAAGTTTCTTTTAGCCCTTCAACAAGCAAAAATATCAAGGTTTGTTCCTTTAGTTCTGCATTTGGGCCATAAATTCTCAAATTATATTTTGCTTTTGTGTTGAAGCATGAAAAATTCTTGTGTCGGTGGAGCCTTATATAAGATAAACCCCATGTTTACATTTGCTTTAAGTACACATTGTTTCGTATACCTCTTTTAATATTATTTGTAAATACAAAGAGTTTTAGAATCTCATTGAAGTGTAATCAAGATTTATATTCTTCTGAATAAGAAATTATTTTAAAATAATTAAAAAAAAATGCTTTAACTAAAGATTTTTAGCCTTTTATGCTAAAATACACCACTCAGCCCCAATCCCCTTATATGCCAAGATTTTCCCCTCTTTTCTTGTTACTCATTATTTGAAAATTGTAAAAGATTTCGAGAATATTATTCAAGTATATTTAAACAAGAATTCCAAAAATGCTTTTAACTATGATTTTCATCCTTTGTATTGTAATAAGATGCCCCCACTAAATCCCAGCTCTCTATAAGCTGGCAAGCATTGTCATCACACCAGCATAGCCCCCTCGGTGGGGCCTTCTCATCCACGTCATCCTCACTCACTACAATTTAGACCGCTTCCAAAATATCAGACAGTTGTAATAACTCTGCACATTTTGGTTATCTTTGTTTTGCTTTTTTCCTTTTAGGAAAGTTTATATAAGAGCGCTGATGGGACCAAACATCGTGGACGAAATCGACTGCGGTAACTTATTCGACCAAATCGACGACTTGATCGATTTCCCACCTGACAATGAGTGTGGGGGTGATGGTAATTTAGTTGGTTCGGGCGATGGCATGGATTTTGCGACGTGGAACGATGCTTTGACGGATTGTGACCCTTTCTTATCCGGCAGCCATGTCAACTCCGCGCCTGACTTTTCTGCCGAGCTCTCTGTGCCGGTGAGCATCAACATGTTTTATTTATTTATTTTTATATTTTGCTTATTTGTAGTACAATCCTTCAAGGAATTCTAGCTATTTTCTTATTATTACTATTTTCTAAACCTCGAGGGTAGTATATTATCCTTTTTTTTTTAAGTAATAAGCTTTGTCAATATGTTCAGTCAATTGTCGTGAAACCTGCCTTAAGAGCATATTCTATATCTCGACTCTTGAGAGATACAAATTGTTGTAGTTTTTGCAAAGCGTTATAGGCAAAAAAATCCAGCCATTTAAAACCTGTCTGAGTTGGTTAGAAATATGGAAGACTTAAAGAGGAAGTTTAAGGGGCTTTCATGATAAAACTATTTTAAATAATAATAATAATTTTTTGGTATTGTTTTGATTTTGATGGTATGCCAAATTGGTTGGTTTTATTATATGTCATCATTGATTCTAGGTGCCTGTGGGACAGTACATTAGTGCCTTTTTTATGGTGTTTATTCGTCACATTTCAGCATTTAAGCGAATTTTCTTCCCTACTAAGCATTGTGTTGAACAAATTATGTTTTTTTTTATAAAATGTGGTGGGGCCAAGTGTTGGTTTGAAAAGTACTAATTGTGCATCTAAGTTTACAATTTAAATTTAAGTGGAGGTTAGTTGGGTCTATTAATCCTAATGATAGCATGTGGATTTAGTGAAAGTATGTCTTTACAGATTCAAATTCAAATCCTGAAATATAATAAGGTAGCAGCCAAAAACAGTAATTTGTTTACTTTCCAACTTTGATGATACAGTTCCTTGATGTGCATCTTAACATTATGCAATTTCATCAATAATATTAAAAATATCCTCTGCTTAAAATGGAAATTGGACTTTAAGTAACATTTTATTTTTTTTATTTTTTTAGATAAGACTTTAAGTAACATATTGGTTTCATAGAATTACGATAATAAAACATGATAATACGAAGTTACGATCGCTTGAATTTTTATAAAGTTCTACCGAGTTAATTTTTAACTTCATTTTACCTGAACTCTCATATAATTTCTTTTCATGCCTTATTCTCTCTCAGTACGAGGATATTGTGCAACTGGAATGGCTTTCGACTTTCGTCGAGGATTCGTTTTCAAGCATAGGGTTGACCCTAGGAAAAGACAACTTGTGCAATAACGAGTCCTCGGCCAACAAATTCCAAACCTCGAGCCCCGTTTCCGTGTTTGAAAGCAGCAGCAGTAGCAGCTCCTCCTCCTCCATTGGGAAAACTATGCCACCTCTCAGCCAGAATCACTGTGGCCCGCAAAGGGCCCGGAGCAAGCGTCCCCGTCCGGCCACTTTCAATCCTCGGCCCGCGATCCGACTAATCTCCCCTTCATCCTCCTCCGTCGAGAACCCCCACCACCCTTTTGCCGCCGCCACTCGTGGATCTTCTTTGGAATCCGATCATTTCATCGAGTCACCTACGAAGAAAATACGAAAATCGACGGGCGAAGAATATATAAAGATGAACAAGAAAATTAAAATAACCATGCCGTCAGCAGCAACGCCTCCCGACGACAATACGATCCAAGCGGTGCGGAAATGCTTGCACTGCGAGATAACGAAGACTCCACAGTGGCGGGCGGGTCCCATGGGCCCAAAAACCCTGTGCAACGCCTGCGGTGTCCGTTACAAGTCGGGCCGACTGTTCCCCGAGTACCGACCGGCCGCCAGCCCGACCTTTGTCCCGTCTCTGCATTCGAACTCGCACAAGAAGGTGGTCGAGATGAGGAGCAAATTCGGCCATGGAAATGAGGTGCCCGCACATGATACTACGTCGGAAGATCTAGAGGTTGCTCCTAATGCTTAAAATTAGCACTAAAGGGATCGTTGAAAGGATAATATGTGTCTTCTTTGTCGGATTTTCCATCTTATGCTATTTGTTCTTAGTTGTTCAATTTCTTTGTTCTTTGGTTCTTTGTACAGTAAAGTATGGGTGGTGGCTCTCTATAGAAGATTTTAAGTTAGCAGGTCGGAAGAAGGGACGAGAAAAGAGTATAGGAAGTTTAGCAGAATAGGTTACTTAGCTACCTATCATCTCTATTGCATAGCACTTTTCATCGTGTCTCTTGTGCGCGAATTCTTTTTTGTGGTTTGACTGGTGTAGGGATTCGGGATTGGCTGTTAGTTCAATTTTTATGTGTTGTTTGCGTCGTCCCTTTATAGGAGATTCTTTTTGCAATTGGTATCTGTTGTAGGGAATTCTTTTTGCAGTTGGTATTTGTTGTACATGTTTGTTAGTTCGAGTTACGTGTTGTTTTGTTCGCCTCTCTTCTTTTACTAATTTTTCCTTCTTTTTTTTCCCTTCTCTTGTTTCGAAAATTTACATGGAGCACATTGAGAAGGCTAGTCCGCATTTGCTGTTATATTATAAGTGATTCCTGTTTGGAACCAGAATCACTTGTGAGTCGAGGGAAAGAAAAAAAAGCATGGGTAGGTTACACGGTTTATTTGCACGTTTTCGTGAGTGCTGCATCTACGGATCTACCTGTATTTCATTGTTGTAGAGCCCGACGACCTATTTTCGTGGTGAGCCAGTCTTTTTAGTTGCATTACATTCAATAAATGGTTCATTGAGGATGATTATGCAGCCTTCGAGAATGGTTCGCTTGATATTATATTCATCTTAAGTTGCACTTGAATGAAATGTTAGGATGAATTTGTAAGTGGCTCTAAAAGATGAACTTGAAGTTTCATACGATAATTCAATAATCCATTATATTATGAGATTATCTGTAAGCTCTTAATGGATGTTGTAATTGTGATTCTGGATTTTCTAAACTTCACAATCATCACCATGAAGTCTTACGCAATTTGAACTATGATACGTTCTAATGTAATTAAAAGATTAGTCTTAGCAAAAAAGAGTTCGGACCACTTTAAATTAGCTTATCGAATCACAATCAACCTGCAAAAAATCCAAGACTGACAGTCCCGATGTACCTCCGATATTTAAGTCATAACCTTATAAATTTGATAAAACGGGAGCTTTTATGAAAGTAGGAATAATTCAAATTAAAAATAAATGAGGTTTGAGTCGTCTTTATATAGATGTTAGAGACATACGCCACAAACTAGTAGGGTTTCAGTCTTCGAATCAAACTCAATCTCCACAATTAGGAAACAATCACATGTTTTGATTCTTACTCTATTTAATTACCATAATAACTATATTTCGTATCAATATGGAACTCTTTTCCATGCTATTGATCTGTCAGAGACCCATAACCATATTTAACCATAAAACATATTATCATATACGTTAGGACCTATAACCTTCTTCCATATTTACTTTATTATCGACCCATCTAGGACCAATCTTTCTTCCACGCAACCTGATACCCACGACCTTATTTACGCAACCTGTTTTAACTAGCTCTACTTTTGAGACCCCATGTAACCTAATTTTGATAACTAAGCTTCGTAAAGAACCTCTGTACTACGTTTCACTAGCTTGTTATCCGACTTTTACACCTCGTATGGCCGATCTGATATTTAATGTCATATGAACTAGTTCCTCATATTTAATTTATCGAGGTAGGGAATCAGATAGAATATAGATAGAATATAAAGATAGAATATAAAAACTGTAGGTATTTAATATCACTTTACCATTAAATCCATGAATGAGAGCACCTCTGATACACCATAGCCGCTAAAACCATTTCGAAAGTGTGACCATAAATTATAATTATCATGTATCGGGTGTACATATTTCTTTTTCCCCTCCACAAAAAATTTACATTAACTTTGTGGGCCCAGAGAAATGAACAATCCATATCCACTAAGCCCATGTGAATAACCTTTTACCGCCACATTTTTTACTCCAACTTCATTTTGTATTTCTATCAGAATACAAAAACCAATTCTTTATGCCCGCCATTGAAGTTTTCGAGTCTTCTGGAGATGAACCCTATACAACAGTTTTCAGCGGAACAAACTCATCATCATCTCACCCTTTCGATCATGGGTAAGTTTTCTTCCTTATTTCAATTTCTGTAATTGTACAATTTATCAGTAATTATATACTCCTTCCCCCTCTTCTTTTTTTCTTTTTTTAGTGACTTCTTCAGACACCGATTCTCAAAACTCTAACAAAGTTATAGAATCTTTCGGTAGCTCTGAACCTATATCGATTGAAGAACCCCTCATTCAAAAAACAGTAAGAAAAATAGAATACTCCCAAGGTCTGTTCTGAGAGATAGCCTTAATTAGAATGAACTTCAAGAGCAAACTGCTCTTATTCCCTTCCCCCATCTCCAAATCTTCTCCAGAAATTGTTTCTTTCGCTCATCTCATAACCCTTCCCACAAAGAGGATCAAGGTCGTGCCCACCCAAACGCGAGCTATAACCTATTTTTATTGAATACATCTACCTTCTCAATTTTATGCAACCATGAATTGTGCTTAAAAGACACCTTCATACTAGATCACCATTTTCTAGAACCACATCACTGCTGGGATTAGATTCCCTCTCCATGACTTTCTAATTGGAGTGTCACATCGGTATGAGTTCCCCTTACTTCAGCTGACTCCCAATTCGGTGTATTTGATCACCGAATACCCCATTTTGTGCTCATTTTATCAGGTAGAACCGAATATAGAGTTTTTCTTCTTTTGCTTCATTTTAAAAGGACAAAAAGGCTCATTCTACTTTTATGCCAAGAATAATGCCCACTTCTTCACCAATACTTTTGCTAAGGTACACGATGGCCCTTTCTTACTGATTTGCTAAGGAGTGACAAAGTTCTATATATTCTCTTGAGAAGGCCAGTTTGATTGTAAACATAATGTTAATCCCGGATATATATGATTTTTTATTTTTTTTGCGTTTCATTTGAATTATGTCAAAAATTGTGTTCTTTTTTACTGCTTATTATCAGAAAAATAATGTTATAAATTTTAAATCAATATTATTAGCATTTACACTAGAATGAATCGAAAGCATTGTATATGTATTTGCACAAGTCAGAGTTGAAGGTTCAAATCCCATGTAATAGTATGTTTAATCCCACAATGTGTGAGTATGAAAACTCCTCAAGCATAATGTTGAGTGTTCAAACACTTCTATTATGAACGTATAAGCGTACATTTAAAGATATTGGAATTATATATGGGATATTGCACTAGTCAAAATTGGACTTTAAATTCTCATTACAAATTCTTTTTTACTCCCAACACAAGAGAAACAACATACGAGCATAATTTTGTTTCCATGAATATATTTGGTATTAGTTTTCATGCTTTGCCTTTTATTTTGCTAGAATTCAACTTTTGCTATCACCGTTGTATCTTGAGTGAATTTGTTTTAAGGAAACTGTGACTTTCAAAGTCCTTGGATTTCTTGTTCTTGTAACTGTTTGCAGTTTTGCAGATTAATTTAAGAAAACATATCCAGGTCCCAGAAGAATATTTATATAGTTACTTACACTAGTGCAGAAACTGCATATCCAAAAGGGTAATTCTGCTTATTCAAAACGTCTTTCTGTACCTTCTGTAGTGACATAATTCTGGATTGGCAGACTTTCCAGAATGCCTTTTTTACCCTTCTAGATTGGCAGACTTTCTAGAAGGGTAAAAAAAACTGTTCTAGAAAATAATTTTTCTATTCTAGAATGGTACCATCCTATACTTATCCGCCACTTTCCAGATCGGTTTTTTCAAATACCGTTCTGAAATGTCCAACTTTCCAGAACGGTATTTTCAAATACCGTTGTGAAAAGTCTCTCTTTCCAGAACAGTATATTCAAATACCGTTCTGGAAAGTCTCACTTTCCAGAACGTTATTTTTCAAAAACCGTTTTGGAAAGTACAACTTACCAGAATGGTATTTGAAAATACCATTCTAAAAGTGCGACTTTCCAGAACGGTATTTTCAAATACCGTTCTGGTAAGTTATACTTTCCAGAACGGTTTTTGAAAAAAAACCTTATGGAAAGTGAGACTTTCCAGAACGGTATTTGAAAATACCGTTCTGGTAAGTTATGCTTTCCAGAACGATTATCGTTCTGGAAAGTGAGACTTTCCAGAACGGTGTTTGAAAATACCGTTTTGGAAAGAGAGACTTTTCAGAACGGTATTTGAAAATACCGTTCTGAAAAGTTCATTTACTAGAAAGGTTTTACAAAAATTACCTTCTAGAAAGTTTAGAAAACTAAAAAAAAAAAATTAAATTAAAGTAGGAATACACCAAAATCAATAATAATAAATATTGCAATATGAACCACATACAATCCAGAGTAGCAGGCATTTAGCCATGAAAGAAATGTTGATATTCAAATTAAAATCAAAACAAATAAGTCTTTATTTTTAACATTGATTGTTGAAGCAAAGTATACCTACCAAAAATCAATACAACAAAAAATATCTTTAAGGGATAAATTTTGAGGCACACCAAATAACAAGCTCAGTGCACGAGTGAGTCCCATAAAGTAGTTCCACCAAGAAAAAACATTACTACATCACCGGAAATCAAAAATTAGATAACAAAAAAACAAACTCAGCTTATTCCATCTACAAACCAGGTCATGCAGCACAGCCGAGCTAAAAGACATGCAATGAGGAACTTAAGAAATGACGCTTAAAATTTCTCATCCATAGACTATGCTTGTGACCAAATTAAAACAACACAGATAGGAAAGATATCCCTTAATTGATGAGCCAATTAMTCAAACTACACTATACCGAACAACAAAATTAATTATCATAAAAATAAACTAACAGTCTCTTTTGAAACTAATTGCAGTAACCTGCTCCCCAAGGCGATTRGATATGAGAAGGCTCCTTCTGGAAAATTTTGGCATGGACCTGGACAAACTAAACCGAACCAAAACTTTGGCCTACCAAAATCATAATTCGAAAATCAAAGTTATAAACACTTAACCCAAAATAAGTGGACTAAAAAAAATTATAAGGTTATAAGTGTACTTTTGATTTTCCATTTGTTACCTTGGAGGGCAGAAATAATGACGTAGATTAAATCTAATTCTAGGATTAAGAATATTAATGAAGAAAAATGAAATGCAGAAAAACATTGTTATTAAGAGACAGCTTTGTACTATAGTTATCATGCCAAAACATGAGCTCTGTTGTTCATGCACTCAAATTCTATGAACCTAGAGAACTTAGCACAAAAAGTGTAGTGTCGTGTGCTTCAAGGCAAAACTTATTTTAATATCTATTAACTAGCATTTTCCAGTTCCGAGATCCTGTCCAATTTGAGCTCACATGCATTGAAAGAAACAAAGTGATTTAACATTTGAATTGGAAAAAGACAAGGGTACAAATAAAAATCTCAATTAAAGAGATATGCTATTTTTAGAGAGCATAAACACCAATGTACCTCACCTTTATAGTTTGAATTATCATCATCAAAAAAGATAAACTCAACAAGGTACAATTATGTCATTGGTGACTAAAATTTGCATTTTCTTTAGAAAGTCAGAACAACTACTGGCAAATTTTGAGAATTAAAAAAAAAAAAGAAATGAAACAAAAGACGAATTGAACTCACAGTATAATCATTCTCCGAAAACATATCCATCTTGAAGAAGGCTTTAATCACCACTTGACCAAGTACTCCCTCGGGGAGTTCACAGAGTCTAAGCTAGAAGATTCATCTGGAAATAACGTCCAACCATAGTGAAATCTTATTCTGAGAATTGGGTCAAAATTGAGATTCATGTTGATCAACAATACAACAAAACAGACATCATAAAAGTTGTCCAAAATAATGAGAAAACGCACAAGAGAAAGTTTTCAAAATAAAACCACATTAAAAATTCGCATAAAGTCTATCAGAACTCCACAATTATCTATACACAATCAAATAAATAATTATATACGCAGGACCAAAATATATATGCAATAAAAAAAAAAAATATAATCCATAATAATACGGAATCTAACAATAGCGGGTGTTCTATGCTATTTATGTACACTTTTTTAATTTAGATTTTTAATACTTTTTTTTATGGAGTATATATCTCAACTGATATTATCAGATAATGGTTGGTTAATAATTTTTGAAAATTAATTGCAATCACATAAAATGGATTTTGGTGTTTTTCTCAATAGAGATCTAACYTCATCYGTGATTATTGATGCTCAKGACCAAAACATACTCCATTACAAGATCTTCTTGAACAAATTTGCTCCAAACTTTTCCAGCATCCTCTGCATAACAAATTAAAACTAATTAAATTATGATAAATACCATTGTTATTTAAAATAATTATAAATACTTCACATTTATTCATGTAAATAACTTTAGCTTGGATCAAATCTTGACCATGTTAATACTTTAAATCTTGACCATTTATACATCTACTATGAACAATAAACTCAACCAAATATTTTATGTTGCGCCTATCCACGACCATTCAAGTCAGTTATATGAGAGCAACTAAGTGAAAGCAAAATGGATGATTGGATGTGATTTTGCAAAAATGTTCCCTATACTACCCAAATGTATTCAYAACTAMTRTTTTACACAAATTAATGAGAGCAACAACTTAGCCAATCTCCAAAATGAACATGGCATTGATCAGTTCAGTTTCTACCATCAGATTAACAATCAATAAATATTATTATTCTTCAATAAAAGAAATTAGGATAAAGATATTTTCCTATGGAATAATTATCCAAACAATCAAAAGACCATAACCAATAATAACCAAAAAATTCTTTTAACAAATCCTAATTTTCCATAGTGATATACAACCAAATCTAATCATGTGAARAAACAAATGCAAAATAATAACACACTGATCGACATAATTAGAATCGTGATGAAAGATTTAGAGAAAAATAATTAGAAAGAATTTAGAGAAATATTTTAGAGAAATTTACTCTTATCACTGCAAATGGTTGTTGCAGATCCCATAATCTCACAGGCTGAAAGCCTACGCACCTGAAGGCCAGTTCAAAAATCATGTAAAGTATAAAAATCTTATATATTCTGAGACTGTAATACAATTAAAATAAACAAAGATTCTGGGAAAAATGAATTCTACATACCAAAGCCTTGTCAGCTATCATCTTTTTCATGGAGTAAGATAGGCTGTCGGAGATTCAAGACAAGTCAAAATCAAAGAGCCCTAGAATAACTTGCATGTGCCATTACAAGACCAAGATAAACTTTAGCATTCAGAAAAATATTTTTAATTCAAAACAAGATAATACAACCAAGATGTAAAAGACCAATACACAATGCCAATGTAAATTCAAACACACCGGGAGTTATCATTATCTAGCAAAGATAATAAGATGTCCATAAGCACAAGAAAGTAATTTATCACTATTAAAACAGAATGAAAAGAAAGAAAAGGACAGTGATCACATACCCCTGAGTACTAACATGGCCTTTTGGGTGCATCGTTCAAGCTTGTCAAGTCTCTTCTGCACATCCCTCCTCAGGTCCCAGTTTGGTTTCTTTGGTGCTATATTTAAAAAGGGATCCTATAATTTGTTCCCAACATTTAGCATCACAAAGGMAATATATTTAGAAAAAGTTAGTGAAATATAGAACATGTTATAAAATTTATGAAGCACCTCTTTCTTCTCCTCTGGAGGAGGAGCTGCCAGGACAGGGTCTTCAAACTTGGGTAACACGGGYGGGGCAACTTKACCCTCTTGARGTTGTTTGTCATGAGGAAGATAATTTCGGAATTTCATAKTGATATTGCTGCAAGTAATAAAAAGACTAGTCATTTTCAAGCACATATCAGTTTACACTGAAAGCAATTTTATAACTAATAGTTGCATCAACAGATAGAAAAACAAGTGAACTTATGCTTCTTCATCATCTTCATCTTTCTCCTTCTCTTTGTCAGCATCTTGAGGATTATCATCGGGCGTGTTGAGGAGTTCCTGAGCAGCTTTCAGCGCTTTCAGCCTCTCTCTGCGCGCAGCTGCTGCGGCCTCGATCGATTCCTCTTCACCACCCATAGAACCTAAATAGGCTGATTAAGCTTAATATTGTTATTGGGAAATTTGTAGACTCAAAATGAAAACTAATTGCCAATATATGCATGTACACATTAGTTTTATAATTAATATATACACACAGTAAAAAAAATAAACCAGTAATAATGGGGGTTTAGGGTTAACTGAATGTTAAAAGAGAAAAATTGCAGAAACCCTTTCAGGCAGGAATTCAACCAGATTAACAGAAGCGTATAGGCTAATTGGTATAAATTAAAAAGAATAACGAGAAATAAGATTACCTTAACTGAGGTAAGCAAATGTGGGGTTTGAAGGGTTTTTGGAGAACGATGAACCAACTAGCAAATGGGCAGCGTGGTCGATGGGAGTCGAGACTCGACGAATAGTAGCAGACGGTAGTAGTGACGGCGACGGTGGAGGTGTCTTGCGGCTGAGGCGAGCAGCAAGATGGTGCCGTTGAATCAATGGTTTGAGCTCAAAACCCCTAAATCAAATAGTAAGGAACTAAAATCAGGTAAGAGTGACCTTAGACCCCAGAGGCTTTGAAACTGTAAGAACATTACAAGAAGACGGGTTATCAGATATCGTCATCTTCTTGAATGGGTTATCACAGTGGTGTACATAACAAACAATGGTTCGTAGGTCGTCATAGATATTTTCCCAATATGGCTGTCTCTGCTCCTCTGCACTGGGCTCCAACGTTGACTTTACCTCCATCTACATTCCCACAAACACCAAATCAAATCAGTTTTTATCAACATCTAAATCTTAGGCCAATCTGTTGAATCCATTGACAGTTTTTGTCTTAATCATCTTGAAGTAGAACTCTTCAGGGTTCCTAAACGCGGTTTTTTCTTTAAGTTTCTGTAGAATGTATGTACAACCAATATATATAATACTTCCAAAAATTAATTAAACTTCCATTGTTGAGCCACCTCTTTAACCCAAAAAAACAACAAAATACAGGCTTACAAAAAAATACCTGAATAGCCTGCTCCTTTTGATGGTAGGCTCGCGCTCGCACGACATAATCCTTGTGCTTTTCGAGCATCCCAACTCTCCTCCTTGAATGACCGACATAAAAAGATAGCATCAAACAAATAAGCAGAAAATTAGAAAAAATATAAAAAGTAAAACTAGTCAAAAGATCAAATCCCGCAATCAATTAATATAATTCTCAAAAGGGGGAGAAGAACTCATAGTTGGGCAGGCTCCTTTCACGGAACATTCCAGGAATTACAAAGCTGCACAAGACCCCGTTGAACTGGGAGTTTGGGGGCGAAGTGGCCAACCAAGCAAAATCCCCAGGGTGTTGAGTCTAGGTGCGTTGATTCCAACATCACTTCATCGACTTGAACGGGGAGTGAATGCAGCTTTAGCTTCTCAACATCTAAATCAGCGATATTATTATCAGGATTTTCGTCGAACACCTGGCAGGCAGCAACAAAGCGAGCCGATATAACTGCCTTTAGGGCTATAACTGCCAAATAGAATTGAAGGGAAAAAAAACCAATCCACTCAATTAGGGCTATAATTTGGCAAAACTCAATTTAATATAATTATTATTGATTGAAAAATCGGCTAACCTGAACTTGAACAGCCTAATGAAGATCAAAACATCGAGACCACAAGAGTCGAGGATCTCATCCTTGGTGACAGAAAGGGCGAATTGGATCCAGTCAACGGACGGCAGYAGCCGCCGGAAAGTGAAGCGGGGGTGGAAGGAAAGATGGTGGTGCTGAGAGAGGCGGTGGGC
The DNA here is from genome assembly GCA_014905375.1 of Phtheirospermum japonicum. Taxonomy (NCBI): domain Eukaryota; kingdom Viridiplantae; phylum Streptophyta; class Magnoliopsida; order Lamiales; family Orobanchaceae; genus Phtheirospermum; species Phtheirospermum japonicum. The sequence continues at coordinate 940,567 of BMAC01000412.1, read as the reverse complement.
GAAGTAGACGGGGAATTAGAGGGTTGTCGGTGGAGACAAGACCTCAGGATTATCGGTGGTGGTGGCTTTACCTTGGAACTGTCGGTGGTGGTGGTGGCTGGAAGGAGAAGCGGGGCTGATTGTGGTGGTGTAGTAGTAGAGGTCAGCGGAGAGCATGGGTGGACAGCCGGAGGCGACGGGCTTTTTTCTCAAGGTGTTTTTTGCTCAACGCTCTTTTTTTTTTCTCAAGTTTTGCGAAATATTTCATTTACCGCCCCATTTACCCACAAAGAAATTGTGAAAATATTCAAATTGGTAAAGGCTTTTTTCTGAATTTTTTTTTTTAGAAAGACATTCAAGAACGGTTTTTTAATACCGTTCTGGATTGACGAACATTCCAGAACGGTATTGAAAATACTGTTCTGTATCGTAAACTTTTGAGAAGGGTATTTTTTTTACCGTTTTGTATCGGCGAATACATCCAGAAGGGTTTTAAATATACCGTTTTGGAAAGTAAAAATATGGGTGGCAAAAATTTTTTATTTCCGCGGCATTAAATTGACCAAGACATTTGAGAACGATTTTATAAATACCGTTCTTGATTGGCTTACAATCCAGAACGGTATTTTAAATAACGTTCTGGAAAACACACTTTCCAGAACGGTATTAAAATACTGTTCTGAATTGTACACTTTTCAAAACGTTATTTAAATACCGTTCTGGATTGACTCATAATCCAGAACGGTTTGTTAATAACCGTTCTGGAATGTCTACATTCCTGAACGGTATTTGAATACCGTTCTGGAAAATCGTCTATCCAGAACGGTAATTTCAAAAACCGTTTTGGAAAGTCTAATACAGAACAATATTTTAAATACACTTCTAGATGCACCAGGATATTCTGTTCTACAATATTGTTTCTACACTAGTGTTATTCAGTTCACTGAAGAACACCTATTTAGTTAACTGAAGAATACCTATTCAAACTAACAATAAATTTTAAATCGATATTATTGGCATTTACACTGGAACGAATCTAAAGCATTGTACATGTATTTGCACTAATCAGAGTTGAAGGTTGATATCTCACGAATCGTCTTTTTACTCCCATAATGTGTGAGTATGAAAACTCCTTAAGCGTAATGTTGAGTATTAAAGCCTTTTATTATGCGTACAATTAAATCTCAAAATTAAATATGTAATAATATGCACTAGTCAGAAATGAACTCTATTTTCTTCCACAATGTATAAGTATTAATAATTCAACGGAATAATCTGACTGTTATACTCTCTTATCATGCAACATAGAAGTGTATAACTAAATATACATGATCATTAAGCCCTTACGATTTTCGGGATTGAACATTAAAATCCACGTTCAAAAGTCTTTTCATTTGAAAATTGGCAATTAATTGATTAAAATAATTTGAAGTATATTCACCATATAATCAACAAGAGAATTTTCAAAAATACTATAGGCATGGTCTTTTATTAATAGAAATATTGTTTATCAAATTTTTAATATCTTGTTAAATTTTCAACTAAGGCAACTTATGTAGTTTTCTCAGGAATGTGAAAATACTGAGAAAAAAGTCTTGGCCTAGATCTTTAATAAAGAGAAATAAACTATGGATATTTTACAAAATCTCAATAAAATATAACTAAAAATATATATATTTAAAACTTGATATTAATATAAAATAATATTTATAGTAGTTATGGCAGATCTATTAGTAAGACTTAGCTATTCGTTTTAAAGTAAAATAAATATTAAAATGATCTTAAAGTATTACTAGTTTGGAAATTTGTGCAATACGCGGGCATTGATAAGAAATACATAAGCACCCACTAACAAACTTGAATTATTTCATGTTACACTGCTAAGTTAATTCATCATTCATTCACTCCATATTCTTATCCGATGTTAAAATATTTTCATATGTATTTTATATTGTTTTACAATATTTTTTTATTTTTCTTTTCATTTTTGTTTAAAATCTTATTTAATAATTATTCATAACTTAAATACAGATTTCTGTGTATTTAACTAAGTTTATAAGACGATAGGTCCATTCTCGAGAACTTGATTGGGTAAATTTAGGTTTTATTAGGGGTTCTAGAGTCGGAGTGAAGTCACTTATGGCGATTTTGGTACTATTCCTAAAAGGTCCGTTCGAATTTCAAAGGGAATCGCATGAAAAGATAAAAAAGGTTCTGGGTAGCATAGATGTATTTTTGAGATTTTTTATTTTAATTATAAATAACTATTAAAGAGATTTTAAAACAAAAGAAAAAACTAAAATGAATCAAAAATGTTTTAATATAAAATAAAATAAATCTCAAGACATTTTAACAATTAATACAAATATAGTAAATGGTAACTAAATGTTGAGTATTTATTTAATAAAATCCAAAAACTTAAAAAACTTAGAAACATTGTAAAACAGAAAATAACTCAAAATAAATATATTAATGAGTCTTAACTAATATAATATTTTATTTTTAAATATTTATTTAATATATTTACAATAAAAAACTAAAAAAAATATTATGATATAAAATAATTATTATTGAGGCAGTTTTGTTAAGAACAGTCTCCTCTAATGAGAATATTCAACTCCTAGCTGCCCAAATATTTTAGAGACGATTTTGGTTATGAACCGTCTCCTCTGGGTTACTTGAGGTACCAAAAGTGAAAATTCGTATACTACACATACTGAGTTCACTTCGAAAATACATTGAGTACTAAAAGTAAAAAAGGTGTATATTAAAAGTACATATTATTAATTATCCCTTTCGAAAATCGTAGACAACAATTTTACATAGGCATTGATAAGAAAGACATAAGCATTCATTAACAAACTTGAATTATTTGCATGCTACACCGTCAAGTTAATTAATCATTCATTCACTCCATTTTTATTTCTATTTCCATTGTGTAATATAAAATTGAAAAATCCATGTTTATTTTAAAATCTGAGATATTTCCACTATTTATAGAAATGACAACACTCTTGTTAGGCCGGACTAACGGATCATCCGTTAGGCCAAAAATTCATACCAATACATTATAGTGCAAAAGCCAATATATTATAATAAAAAATCAATACATTATAGTACCAATACATCATAGTACAAAAACCAATATATAATAGCACGGGTCAGAGATTTATGAAAAATTATTACTTTCGAATACAAAAACCAATGTAGCGGATCAGATGGTCTAACAGGTCATATCCCGATAATCTGGCCTAATACAAGTATTTGCCTTATAGAAATCTTAGACAATAACTTTTGTTGTACCGATAAACATACAAGTAATTTCTTACACATTTTTTAATCAGATTATGTTAATGGCCTTATCTATAAGGATCGAATATGGAATAGTGTGATGAAAATACAATTTATAAGTGTTACAACTATTATTAAAATACAATACAAATTTCTCACTTAATTACTTGTATAGATCGTGGTATCATTCTCACTTTGATATTGTGAAACTGCTTTTTCATTGCTGGCGAAACCTAACTATAAAAAGAATCTATTAAATAAGGACAGCACTTTTGTCAAAACGGACTAATAGATCATCCGTTAGGTCAAAATTTCATATCAATACATCACAGTACAAAAATATATACATTATAGTGAAAAACCAATACATTATAGTACCAATACATCATAGTATAAAAACCAACACGGTTCAGAGATTTATGAAAAATCAATACTTTCGAGTACAAAAACCAATATATCTTAATAAAAAAACCAATACATTATAGTATTGGGTCAGATGGCCTAACGGGTCATGACCCGTCAATCTGGCTTAACACAAGTGTTTGCCATTAAATAAAGGCAAACACTTGTGTTAGGCCAGATTAACGGGTCATGGCCCGTTAGGCCATCTGACCCGATACTATAATGTATTGGTTTTTGTACTGTGATGTATTGATTTTTTATTGTAAAGTATTAGTTTTTCATATATCTCTAACCCGTGCTAAGATTTGTTAATTTTTGTAATGTGATGTATTTGTACTATGATGTATTGATTTTTTTATTATAATGTATCAGTTTTTGCACTATAATGTATTGATATGAAATTTTGGCCTAACGGAGATACGTTAGTCCGGCCTAACAAGAGTGTTGCCCTTAAATAATGGTTTGTATATTGGTGGTTGCAATTCACCAAAACTTAAGGGCCTCCCAAAGCTAGAAAAAACTCCTGCTATGGAGAATCTGATCAAATTATGAAAGAGAACACAAAACATTTAAAAACAAAACAAGAAAAAAAACAACACAATTAGTCAGGTCTCAACTAATCAAGATAGAAGAATCACTTGTAGATGAGAAAATTAAAGTAATATACCAGGTGAGTTCATGAAGATGACCTAACTAAAGTAAAATGTAAGAAGATTATTTAATATAATGCACATGAGTTTACATGATCTAAACCTGTATATGCACATGAACTTAAGTTCTACAGAAACTATATATACATAGTTAAAATATACAAAAACAGTTGCCAATTATATACATGAACATGAACAGAAGTAGTAGAGAAAGATCTTTATATATACATACACAAACCTATAGATACATAAGATAGTTGAATTGCTCAAAATACAATTAGATTAAATCTATTTAAAGGTCTAAAAAATAATCTTCAATTTCAAATCTCAAAGGGAAATTGATGAACCCGTAGAAAAGATAACCCTGGACCACCAAGAAGAAGATGGATACAACACGACACTGATAAGCAAACAAAGTCAATAAATCGAAATAAAAAGAAGAAGATAATAAATCAATAAATAGTAGCAAAAAGAGCTGACATAGAAGATGATGCAGACAATAATTATTGTAAGAGGAGAAAACAACCCAAATTAGCAAGATCGTGTGCATCAACAAAAGAGCCTAAATAAGTTAGAACATTATGCATCAACAAAAGAGCCCCAAACAAAGCAAAGCAACAAAAGATTTTAGGACCCAACATCAGCCATTTGTCTTTTTTAGAACAAAAGATTTTTCTTCAAATTCAAATTAATTGTGTTTCATGATTCAATTATTGGTCGAGCATTAAAATTATTTTAGAGCTAATAATTATATGTTATGAAAAATTAAACAACATGTGAAGTATTTAAATAATAAAGTTGGTCTGCATAAACAATTATAGAATGAAATACCAAGCAAAACTGAGTGAATGATAGAAACCTGATGTATAGAATGTAACTGGGAACAACTAACCACCATCTCAGGTCTGCTACACAGAAATAACTTTATTATTATTTTTTTTTTTGTAAACAAGCTAACATTTGAGGCAATTTTTGTAATTATCCAAAAAAAAAAAAAACATTTGAACCTATGCCTTGGTGGTCAGTTGTAACTTTCGAACCAAGAACTACGAATCTCAAATCAATAAGTTTATCTACTCATTAAACACTCTGATTAGCAATTCTCCAGCTTATGAAATTAATTAAAGGGCTCTACTACAAAAACAACAAAAATAAAAATATTTTTTCCAAGACAAAAGATAAGCCTCAAGCTACTACTAACATATTTAAAAAACAATCAGTAACCAAAAATAAACATTGAAAGCAAAGAAAAAAGGGCAGCGCTCTTGTCAGGTCAGATTAACGGATCATCCGTTAGGCCAAAATTTCATACCAATACATCATAGCAAAAAAGTCAATACATTATAGTGAAAAACCAATGCATCGTAGTATAAAAACCAATACATCATAGCACGGATCAGTGATTTTTGAAAAATCAATACTTTTGAGTAAAAAACTAATACATCATAATACAAAAAATAATACATTATCGTATCGGATCAGATGGCCTAACGGGTCATGACCCGTCAATCTGGCCTAACACAAGTGTTTGCCAAAAAAAAAAAAACACAATTTAATTGAAAATGGTTTTTTCACTCACATACCCTATCTTGAATAAACTATTTGACTCGACCCTCCCAAAACCGCCCTAGAAGTTTTGGCTTGTGCCCGTAACTTGGAAAACAATCAATTTCGATCTCCTCGTCCCAGTCGAAAAAAATCTCGATATTAGAATTCAAGTTAGTTGCAAGAAGTTCTCGTTGTTTTGTACAAATACAAATATCAAACATATTTGCATAGAACACTATAAGAATTCGATGATATAACACTGTAGAATTCTTGGTTGTTTTGTAGATATCAATAATGGTTGCACACCTAGTTTCCTCATAATCAAGAAAGGCTTACACAAAGTGTTTACTTAGGGCAACATAGATATGAATTGTAAGCACAAAGTTGTTATTTCGATAATAAAACATTATAATATCTGAAAGATTCTTCATATATTGTTTTAAAAAATGAATCCAAAATATAATTAATTTGACGTGAGATTCAAAAGAACGGTTGGAAAAAATAGTAAGAAATAAATGGAAAATAGATCTGATGATTTACAGAATACTATTAGATCCAATATTTGGAGGCATGGAATGAATTTAATCTATAGTAAATACCCATTTGGAAACAATATGCAGACAAAATTTTAGATTCAATCAGATCCTGAATCAGAAAAATAATTTTAAAAAAAATGAACATGAAAATACAACGTGTTCTACATCAGATCAAACATATAAAAACATCATCCCTCAAAGTTGAATGAAAATGAATCATATTATTTTCAGTAAACTAAAAGGTCAAATATTCAGAATTAACTTATATACAATATTCAACAAATTCTTATTTCCACTCAAATCACAAATCAACTCAATAAATAGTAATTCCAAATGATGAGTATATAACATTTAAATAAATAAAAACATAGAAAGATTTTATAATAATTGAAATACAGATAACAAATACAAAATCAATATGAATTAATATTAAAAATAACCAATTTTTTAGTTTATGGTTACAAAGATATCTTGAGGAATGTAGATTTGAATAATTCGACTATATGGACAACTCGTGAATTCGAGACGAATGGGAAAAAAAAAGATTGACAGAGGAAAATCAGAAAATTAAACAAAATAATGTGGATCTAAATAAAAGGACTGAATATAGTCATACACAGTAAGTTATAGTTCTTCACATTGCTAGAGTAGTGGTAGGTAGCGAAAATCATGATGCAAGATTTACTGCATATCAATTTCTCTGGTTATTCCTTGGCGAAATTCACTTCAAGTGTTAATAATAATCGAGTTCAATTCATCTTCTTTTGCTTTTATTAATAACTCTAAAAGAGTTAACATGTTACAAGAAGGGAGAATTTTTTTTATTTCAATTACTGCATTTGCTTCCTAACCAAAACATGTTCTGACAAAATTTTAACACCAACAAAAGAACAAATCCATTCTTACCCACATCATTCGACTACTTTTCTGCTACTTCAAACACAGTTTTTAGTTTCTCGTGCTCAGTAACATAATTTCCTTCAAGTTATTGGAACCACTTGAGATATTGCTTTAGCCTTTTTATGTCGTCGGCCATTTGTTCGTATTTTTCCTGCATTCAAAAGAGGCATACCAATTCAAGTACTCTGATTGAAACATTTTGGGACTTAAAATATCAAACCATCAAACGAAAAATATAAAACAAATCCAATATATAAATTAAAGATCCATATATATCATAAGGTTTTATAGATTAATAAACCACGATCCTTCATATCTACGATAAGGAGAAAACAAATAACCAAAAAAATCTAAAGTAAAAATAGATCAAAAGACATCAACCCGGATAATTAAATATAAAAAAATAGCAATCATGGAAATTACAAAAAATACTAAAAATCAAAATTTACCATAACATGATCAATCCATTTGCGTTTGGATCCACCTCAAATTGTTGTGGATCCCATGATGGGGCCTCAAAGTGGATTCTATGGTTTGTTCCACCACGTTAATTGCGGCGAGAAATGCGATCAATGAAAGAAAGAATACCACGGTAGTCACAACTGATTCTATTTGCTTACTTTTTATTGTAAAGGAGAAAAGTGAGAAAAATAATTATTTATACATAACCAATATATATATATATATATATATATATTATATATATATATATATATATAATAGGTAGCATTCCAACTCAAACCACTAGAGGCTAACACATCAGCTTCTAGAGCTACCATAACCTGACACATCAATTTGTGCATCAACAACATTAACAAATATGGTGGATATTATTTAAAAAAATTGAAGATATAATCTCATAAGTTAAAATTAGACATTTTTTGAATGATATTATTAAATATATCTATTATTTGAGTATCTTTAGATTTTTAGTTTTTTCATATAATTTCTTTAAAAAAAATAAAAGGATCTATAAAGATGTTCATCTATAACCATTAATCAAGAGTAAATAAGTAAATATAAAATTAAAAAAAAATAATTTATTAATCTAAAAATCCCTCACAACAGAAAATATATAATTTCAAATTTTTCAACTCTTAAACAAAACGTCCATATATAAGGTCTTTGCGGGTCAGTAATCTAAATTATGGAATTAGTGCACAAGTATAAGGGTAGATTAAACGTACCGACGGAAAATAACAAGAACAAACAAAAAGAAAAAATAACAAACAAACATTAAACATAAACAAAACAAATAAAAACACGAACAAAGACCACGAAGAGCAAACGCAAAAATCACAATCTTTAGCCTTCCCCGGCAACGACGCCAAATTTTGAATTGAACTTTTTAAACACTTACTTTTTATTAAAATAAAAAGCTCGTCCGCAAGAGAACGAAGCAGTTGTAAGTGACAAGTTGACTCGAGTCGATTCTCTCGAAGAAGACTAATCGGAGGTAATTCTCGTGTTTGATTTCAAAAAAAAGAAAATAAAGGAAATGCTTATTCTAAACACGCGGTCAAATTTGGTTAGTGAAACTGTAGTAACCAAGACGGAGATTTAAGAGACGAGAAATGAAATCAAAAACTTTGAACAGATTAAGAAAATGGGGGTCTAGGCTTCTAGAATCGTCTCCACGATCAATTGGCATTTTATCGAACACTTAACCTACGAGTTGGGGTTGTCAACCCCAACTTGTAGATTAAACACCCTACAATCCTAATTGATGGTTCTTAACGATTCTAGGCACTAAACCTGTAAATTTTAACCAACAAACATCAAAGAATTAAATAACACAAACCCAAAACGAACAGGAACACCTTTAAAGATGAAAAGTATGGAGAAAGCGACAAATGAAAATAATCAACCTTCATTAAAAAATCAAACGTAACTTTCAAAAATTAAACTAAAACTAATAACTAAAATAATCAATAGCTCCAAACATTCATAGAAATCAAGAATGATAGATTACCATTTTATAAAGGCTCTAAGGATCTTCAAACCCAAAAGAGAAAGCTGCTCCAAGAACATTGAGTTTCTTCAAATTATAAATAAATCTAACTAGGTTCTATGTTATAATTCAACAAACTAATGCTAATCTACTTAGTACTTCATGTTTGAAAGTGAAAGAAAGAAATCAAGGGGAAAAGAGAAGGGTTGGGCTGTCAAATCCTTGGGGGGTTCAAAGCTTGTTATTCTGAGAGAGGAAATGTTATATTTATAGGTTTGAAAGTGAGGGAAAAATAGTCACTTTGCCCAAAATGGACAAAATTGGCCTGACCACCGATACTGGAAATTGGCCTCATCGATGGCGTGGTGACTCAGTGTCAATGCATGCGTCGATCGATGGTTGTGCTTCGCGAGTTCGAGTCGTGTTTTCGTATAATCATGCCTGTTGTGATCCTCGAGAACGCTCCTAGGCTTGATCGACTACCCTAAAACAAAGAAAATCAAAATAATATAAAAATATATAAAAACTAAAAGAGAAATACATAAAACACTAAAAAGACGACAACTGCTACGAAAATACAAAATAAAGAAGAATGAGATAAAATACGACCAAAACCCGATTAAAAGCACACACGACAAGACACAAAAACACACGAAAATCACACATAAATATGTACAAATCAACTCCCCCCACACTTAGCTTTTTGCTTGTCCTCAAGCAAAACCAAGCCTAGACATAGACAATGAAAATCTAACTACCCAATGAACTAAAAACTAATGCATTCAAACTATTCGAGGAGTTATGCATTATATTAATTGGAAACTCAACTAAAAGGACAACACGATACGTTGAATAAGTGGTTTAGATTCCCTCCTGAATGCCTAAAAGTAACGTGTTGCTCTTCATGCACGTCCCTCATCCATGCCTCGGCCAAGGTCTATTCACACTCAAACCGCTAAGTTGGCACCCGACTAGCCCAATCATCTATACACCTCTTTACAATAAAATCTAAAAAGTAAAATAAAAATGCGTACAAGGGTTGCACGACTTATTATATATACTTCACTTTTACAAAGATTTCTCTTCTTGTACCATTTTTTTTTGAGTACCCCTAAAGGCGAGGTACTAGTCGAACACGATATTTACAACTTGAAAATGAGAGTCCATTGACTCCAATCCCATGTTGATAATGCAACTTATAATATTTTTTGATAAGCACATGGAGTTTTTAACGTCTCCAAAAATAAAATGAAAAATTTACAAAAATTCCTATAGAGTGTATCTGAAAATGGGGCAGGTAGAGAGTATTCAACTCTCGGAAGTTGCACAAATAGAATAATGATCATGCCCCACAATTACACTAATGTCGAATGAAAATCTAAACAACCTAACCAAAGCATCTAACCACGTCACTTCGTCAAGTTTCCAACCAATATCAATCTACACAACTCAAATCGTATACACAAGCAAGCATACGAAAGAAATTACTAAACAAGGACACCCCCCCCCCCCCCCCCCCCACACACACACACACACACACTTAAACCATGCAATGCCCACATTGCACATGAAATGATAAAAACAGTAAAAGGGGAGAGAGAGAGAGATACGTCCCTATAGTTGAGCTTGTGATGATGAGTCGAGCGTGAATTTACTTCCAACGGGTAGTGGAGTTGAGAGGAACCTACAAAAGGGGTAAGTGGGGAAAAGCAAACACACAAGACTCGATAATAAAATTAAAAATATCAAAATGTACAAAAGAAAAATATTTTTGTATTTTTGAAAATCTTCAATTCTTTTTTTAAATAATAAGAACACAAGTGGACCAAAAGATTCGAACAAAAAATAACAAACATAGAAATTTTGATTTTTTTAATTATTAATTATATATTATATATATATAATATATATAATATATATATATATATATATATATATATATATATATTAAAAAAATTCAAATTTGTTTGTAAATTTTACTGAAAACATAATAAAAAGAGGTAAGAAAACATTTGGAAAATTCTTGACGTGCAAAAGTTTCTGAATTTTTGTAATATTTTTTTTTGGGAAAGGGTCGAAGTGGGCGGGCCGGTTTGGCGGTCCATCGATGGGTTGGACAGAGAGTTCGTCGACCATGGCGTCGATGTGTTGGTCGATCGATGCTGGCATCCGGGTTGTATCGACACGACATCGATCTACAGCCTCTCTTGCGTCAACACATCGTCGACGCTTTGCGTCAATCTATGGCCTGTAGACGGGCTGGACAGAGAGTTTGTCGACATGGGCGTCGATTGGTGCGTCGATCGACGGGAACTCTGCAGGGCCTCATTTTTTCTTCTTTGAACATTGTTCCTTGAGCAAAGCCTCATATCCTTCAAAGTATGCCCCCAGGTATGCATAAACGGGCCTCAAACTTCAACCAATCCTCCCAAAATATCAAAAATAAGCGAAGAGAAAAGCGATAACTTGGGTTGCCTCCCAATAAGCGCTTATTTAACATCCAAAGCTCGATGACTTATACGAGCGATGCTATCTGGGATCCAGGAATAGGTGACGATCGTGCCACGCCGTAGTGTTCTCCAAGAGTAAGAACGGGTGATGAAGATCACTAAAGCGGGCACGACAAGCAAGTTGTAGAATAAGTGAAATGAAAACCTCAACGCGCTTCGGAGGTCGAAAACTCGAGTAATCGATCACCAAGAAGAGATCAAAAGTTAACCGGAGTGTGGAATGATTCTTGGTCACCGGAGTAACTAGAAAATCGGTCGAATAAATGGAACGACCATCGAACAATCCAAGATCCTTTGTTTCTTCTATCACCACCTCAATGCTTTCAAAAACATAAAATTCAATATTCGGGCTTAAGAGAGGGTGATCGGGCTCCTTCTCAACGATATCTTCCACCACCTCAAAGTTAAGTTCCAACACTACATCGGGCAGAATGAAATGAGGCTTAATAAACTCACCCTCCTCCAAAATCAGCAACACAACTCGACCATCCTCACAAAGAGCAAGTAAACTCGAATCTCCAACATCCTCTGGGCCTTCCAACGGCAACACCCCTATCTCTTGTCCAAAAACATCATCAAAGAGTTCAAGAGGGGCGATGCACTCAACCAAATCCTCAATGACCACATCTTTACACACCTCTCACAAATGAGCGTTCAAGCTCGAATCACCAAATTCAAAGGTGGGCTCCACAACATCAAATATAGGTACCTCATCAAATCGAGGTCAGTTTACCTCATCACAATCTTCATGCGCTTTTATGGGTGAACTGGGTATGGCGACATGGTCGGAGTATGGGTTGTTACACGAAGGAGACAAGGGATAATAATCATAGCTCGGAAAGGATCATATGGATCATTATATCTCAAATTGTGATATGTGGTTGAGGGAACATAATGCTCAAAACTCAGATCATAAGAATTTGATATAGGAAGAGCAAACAGGCCGTAGCTCAAAGAATAGGAATTGGGTGGAGCATATGAATCATTGACCGCACTAAAAGAATTGGAGTCAAGTGGGGTGTATAATGGATAAAAATCGGGATTATAAGAATTTTCAAGCGGGGCATAAGATTCATTAAAGACCGGACTATAGGAATTATTTGGTGGGGTGTGGGGGACAAGACTAGGATCGTACTGATCGACATATGGATTATTGTGCCCCAAATTGTATGAATTTGAAGGAGGGCCCCATTGGTAATTCAGAGGTTCGAATTGGGGGGGGGGTGGTGGTGGTGGAGTAGAATGTCCCAATGAACCGATCGTAATTATGTATATCTTAAATTAAAAAATTCAAGCTTACTCGCAAGAGTACGATGACACTTGTAGGGTGGAAAGTTGACTCGAGTCGTCTCTCAAGGACAACAAAATTCGGGGTCTTAGAAGTTTGTAAAGTGAAACGTAAATATTTTTGGGGTTTTGTTTGAAAGTGTTTAACAACTAAGGAATTGAAAAGCAAGAACACGAATTTAAATCCTAATTAATTAAAATAAATCTACCGACTTGAAATTAAGAGCGTATGATTAACCTATCTTAAAAATCGAAGTTTACGAACTAATTAATTATCTAATAAAAACTCAATTAAAATTCTAAACTCAAATTGAAAGCGTAGCGAAACTTCAAATTCATAAACAAAATCACAATTCAATTTGCATAAACGAACTTAAGAAGCATGCATAAACTCAATTAACCTAAAGCAATTATTAATCCTAATTACTAAGTAGTTATCTAAGCAAACCTTAATTAAATCCTAAAAACGCAGCGATGATCAAGTATAGCAAACAAAATTGAATTACTTAACGGATCTCAATAACATAGGAAAAACTCAATTTACTTAAAGCAAGCAATAGCTTAAATCATAAAGCAAAAACAAAATTAAATTGCATAAATAACATCAATGACTTCGAATCTCCAATACTTAATCATAACCAAAAACAAGTTCATCAACCAACTCAAGAGCATAAAATAAAAGCAATTATCCAATACTTCAATTATGAAAATTAAAACTAGGAAAACAAATAAAAGATAAGAGTACTTATTTAGTCTAAGAATTGCATAAAATTCTCCAGCTACTCCGAAGAAAACGGTAGATCTCGGACGGAAAAATGGGCTTCCGCAAACTCGAACGTCTTCGGAACTCGCGAACCTTGATTTCTCGATCTTGATCTTCAATCTAAGCTAAAGGGTGTTGAAAACATGTTTCTAGGAATACTTTTTGGTAACCTTATAATGACTATAGTACGTTGCAAACCCGGGTTTATGGTGTGGTATTTATAGATTTCCAATTTCTTGGAGTACAAGTCACATAAGTCGGTTACTGGGCTCGATAATAGTAGCACTTAGCGGTAAGGAGCTACTGTTAAAGCTACCGTTAATGTCTCTGTTGCCTTCTAACGGTGATGGTAATGGTAGGGTGAGTAATCGTTAAACCTACCGTTAGGCTCTCAGTCCTCCTCTAGCGATTGGTTTAGTGGTGTGGTTAACGGTGTGGCTACCGCTAAGTGTAACGGTGCTCTCTAACGGTAAGGTTACCGCTAGGCTAACCGTTAGTCTTCAAAAACTTGCTACTTCTTCGTCGGAACGCTCGATTCTTATCTCTTAATTATCAATCTTCATCTTGTATGTGTTGAGCTCCTCCGTTTACTTAGCTATAAGGCAAAAAATAGAGATAATCCACTTTTTTGCATCAATCAAGGTCAAAACATGGTAAAATAAGTTGGAAACACAAATATACAAATTTAAGCTTAAACTATCCAACTAATACCAAAAACAATAAGAAAAAGTAACTAAAATACTACTAAAAATGAGCACAAATACATGTTCATTGCGTTTTCAAGAAATCGGGCTCTAAACTTCTCAACCATGTTCTTGCCCGACCCTTTAATGTGAAGACGAAAAGTTGCATCTTCACTTGGATGAACTTCAGCAGATCCTCACTCGGGAGACCATGAAAAACCGGGAGTTTCTCTAGGTAGAAATCATCAAGATCGTACTCCCGCATCGTGGGGATCGATGGAATGGCCGGTTAAGGAGCACAATAAGCGTACGGATCACCATACGGTGGACACGCTCGATAGTTCGACATTCTCTCTCTCTCACTCTTTTTTTTTGAAATGGCTCGTTGAATCTTAGGCATCAAGGGATGTACCGTGCATACACAACACTCAACGTACAAGATTAAACGTATCGACGTAAAATAACAAAAACAATCAAAAAGAAAAAATAATAAACAAACACTAAACAAAAACAAGACAAATAAAAACACGAACAAAGATCATGAAGAGCAAACACAAAAATCACAACCTTTATCCTTCCCTGGAAACGGCGCCAAATTTTGAATCGAACTTTTTAAACACTTAATTTTTATTAAAATAAAAAGCTCATCTGCAAGAGAATGGAACGGTTGTAAGTGACAAGTTGACTTGAGTCAAGTCTCTCGAGGAAATCTAATCGGAGGTAATTCTCGTGTTTGATTTCACAACAAGAA
Source organism: Phtheirospermum japonicum (assembly GCA_014905375.1). Taxonomy (NCBI): domain Eukaryota; kingdom Viridiplantae; phylum Streptophyta; class Magnoliopsida; order Lamiales; family Orobanchaceae; genus Phtheirospermum; species Phtheirospermum japonicum. The sequence continues at coordinate 925,316 of BMAC01000412.1, read as the reverse complement.
AATAAAGGAAAAGCTTATTCTAAATACGTGGTCAAATTTGGTTTATGAAATTTTGGTAACCAAGATAGAGATTTAAACGACGAGAAATGAAATTAAAAACTTTTAAAAGATTAAAAAAACGGGGTCTAGGGCTCTAGAATCGTCTCCATGATCAATTGGTATTTTATCGAACACTTGATCTATGAGTTAGGGTTGTCAATCCCAACTTGTAGATTAAACACCCTACAATCCCAATTGATGATTCTTAACAATTTTAGGCACTAGACCCGTAAATTCTAACCAACAATCAACAATGAATTCAATAACACAAACCCAAAATGAACAGGAACACCATTAAAGATGAAAAGTATGGAGAAAGCGAAAAATGAAAATAATCAACCTTCATTAAAAAGTCAAACGTAACTTTCAAAAATTAAACTAAAACTAATACCCAAGACAATCAATAGATCAAAACATTCATAAAAATCAAGAATGAAAGATTACCAACTTATAAAGGCTCTAAGGATCTTCAAACCCAACGAGAAAGCTTCTCCAAGAACATTGAGTTTCTTCAAATTATAAATAAATCTAACTAGGTTCTACTTTACAATTCAACAAACTAGTGCTAATCTATTGAGGACTTCATGTTTGAAAGTGAAAGAAAGAAATCAAGAAGACAAGAGAAGGGTTGGGCTGTCAAACCCTTGGGGGGTTCAAAGCTTGTAATTATGAGAGAGGATAGATTATATTAATAGGTTTGAAAGCGAGAGAAAAATAGTCACTTTGCCCAAAATGGCCAAAATTGTCTTGACCACCGATGCTGGAAACTGGCCCCGTCGATGGCGTGGTGACTCGGTGTTGACGACCCATCGATGCATGCATCGATCAATGGTTGTGCTTCGCGGGTTCGAGTCATGTTTTCATCAAATTGAGCCATTTGTGACCCTCGGGAACGCTCCTAATCTTGATCGACACCCTAATATAAAGAAAAGAAAAATAATATGAAAATATATAAAGAGTAAAAGTGAAATACGAGAAACTCTAAAAAGAAGACAATTGCTACGAAAACGTAAAATAAGGAGAAATGGGATAAAGTACAGCCAGAACTTGACTAAAGCACACACAAAAAGACACAAAGACACACGGAAATCACACATAAATATGTACAAATCAGAAGTGTAGAACTATGAATTTTATTTACTTATAGTTGCTACTTCATAATTCCTTTATCTGATATTTTATCTACTTGTTGCAAATGCCACATTTGAGGATAAAGAGAAGGTAGAAATAACAGCTCAGACCAGTACATTTACAATGGGAGATATTAGCCCTTATATGGTCTTAAAGTGCCTAGTGGAGATGAAAGTCAATGCTCATGAGGGGATCGAATTGGAAGTTCATGATTTTGATGTGTGGAGTGTGGAGTTAACAGATGTGAGAACATTTTAATCAATTTTTCTTTCATTCTTAAAGGGTCTAAAAGGTATATAACGTGACTCGTACGTACCAAGGGTATGCCTATGCATACCCAAATTTTCGTTAAAATAAATCATTATGTTTTCTTCCAATACTTATAATTGTTTTGTGAACTGTGATTCGTAATTTTTTTATTAACCACAAATATTCTTCCCCCCTAATGTTCATAATATTCTTAAATTTTCAATAATATTTCTACTACCCATGTTTTTAATGAACTCCAAATTATGACGGTTGTTGGCAATGGCTATTAAGGCAAGAAATTAATACTTGCAAGCCCGAAAAATATTTCAACGACTCTACCATTGAAGCCTGAGGGCGCCTTCTCAACCATAAGGAAATTGCAACCGGAAAGCTGAGTGGGTTTGGCTTTCCAAAAGTATTGTGGTACATGTATATTTATTGGGATTTTTTGCATGCGTATGGATATTTTTCATAGTATTATTTTGTGTACCAGTGCAGAAATGAGCTGCAAGTAGAGCTGGGGACGGGAAATCGTACCTGTTGATCATGAAATATACATCAATGTGTCTAGTGTTGTGAATAATATTCGGTACTTAGTAGATGTCTATAGCCCATTTTCACAGTGCAACTATGTAAGATTAGATTACATGACTAACGGTTTCATATATATACATATATATATATATGTATGTGTGTGTGTGTGTGTGTGTGTGTGTGTATGTGACATGATTGATCGTCTAATAAGTTTACACCAACTATTCTTCATTTGAAGAAATCATTTTCTATTTATTTGCAGTAATTTTTACCTGTAATTAGGGAAAGCATTTCTTCTTATTCGTGGTTGACAATGCTTTCAAAGAAAATACTTCTGCCTGGCGAGCATCCCAACTAAGACAATTTCCTCAGAAAATTAAAGCTCCTTCGATTATATGTGCTCAAATATTTTTCAGCTTGGTTTAAGGGCAGTGTTGGGACAGATATTGACTTTAGGAGTCATAAATGGGAGGTGCCTTATGTGCCTGAGCAGTCGAACTTTAATAATTGTGGCCTTTTGTGTGCTTAAATATGGAATATTGGGCTAGTCACATCCCACAAATTTATTTCACTAAGTGGGAAACCCAAGGCTTCATCCGCGAAGCCAGGAGGAATTAGTGGCCCATCTTCTTTTACAAAGGGAGAATATGTTGTTAAAGGATAGGTTAAAAGTCGTTCTGGATTGGAGAGCTTCAACAAAAATCAAAGCAGCACGAGTCACACCCATAGTCGTGTTAAAAGGTCGAATAATAAGGGACGTTGAGTACTTCTGATAGTTTTATTTTAGATTTTATCTAATATTCATTACGTCATGAATATTCTTATTTTTTGATTATGTGTACGAAGTATTATTACAACTTTGGCTTATCAAGTCGTGAAGATTATAGTTAATTGAGAAAAACCACTTTGAGGTTTTGATCTTGAAACTCGTAATGAATATCATAACACGTATTAAACCGAGACTTTGTTGTTTCTAGAGGAATAATCCATGAAAACTAAAATTACATTAAATGTTGAAAGACAATATGAATTTAGGAAAATGAAATATATGCATTCTAGCACTCATAATCTATGATCATGGGTAGCTCCAAAGTTAAGTGGTACAACCCCGTGTCAAAGCAAAAAACACTACTCCCAAAACAAATAGTAAAAGCATTCTACTAAACTTAATTAGAAAAATGGAACCTGCGCATTCTGGGAATCATAATTCATGAACAATAAGTAGCACAAAGATTAAATATTAGATATTTATACCAAAATCTTTTAGATTTCCATGACCTATTTAAGTTTTGTACAAACATTTCAAGCTATTAAATTAGAAACAAAACGACTCAAAATAAAGACTGTTTTGTCAAGCATGGTTTTCGATGATAAACCTGTGAAGTGATTAATTTTAACGTCATATAAGTTCTTTCATCTTGCATATATTTCATTAGTGATCATGTATAGTACAGGATTCGAACGTAAAATAATTTGTTTTGTCCAGCATGGTTTTTCTGAGTCAAAATGAATAGTTGTGGATATGGAGTACGAAGGTGTTGTGTCATGCATATGTTTCAGTAGTAATAATGTGTTGTTGTGATTATAGAAAAATAAGGCTATTTTGTCGTGGATAGTTTTTGTATCTTCTGATGAATACTTATAATTATGAATATAAGACTGTTTGTATTGAATACTTTTCGTTTGTTTTGATGCATACTTATAATTGTGAAAATAAGACGGTTTTGTCTTGAATACTTTTCGTTTGTAATGATGTATAGTTGTAGTTATGAACAACTAAAGTTACGCCTTTCTTAAAGGTCAGTTGTACTTGGTTAAGAAACATCATCGTCATTCTCATTTGCTACTGTAAATGAATGTCAAACGCTTTCTCTTTCAAGTGATGGGTTGTAGGAGCTTTTAGACTCAAATAACTAAACAACAAATGTATACTTTTATTAGAATAACCCGCATAATTGTTGAAAATGAAAACCAAAACTAAAATGTAATAATAGACAAAATACATCATTTTAAAATGAAGATTACAACGCCCATCATCAAAAGACCAGAGAAAAACACAAAAAGAAACATTTCAATCCACCAAAATTCATTTTCTTAAGCTTGACAACCTTTTTGCTATTCTTCTCTCATCCTTCATAGGTGTTGAATCGTCTTCGTAATAGTACGATCGTGTTCTTCATTGGAAATCGTACAACGATACAACTTGTGCGCGAAACTACCTTAATCCTCAGTTGAAAAACTCTCTGAAACATGCTTCTTTTGATTCTTATAATATTATATGGCTATTTTTGCCATGAATAGTAGATTTCAGGGCTTCCTCCTTGAAACACAACATAGAATATTTTTGACATTGTTATTCTTTTTATATCAATAATAAATAGTGGATGAAATAGATGAATTATGAAGAGAGGGAGAGAGAGAGAGAGAGAGAGAGAGAGAGAGAACAATGGAAGAAAATGACAGTTGAAATAATTGAAATAGATGAATTATGTAGAGGGGGGAGAGATAGTGTGGTGCAAACTGAGACCCTCGAGTGTGTCAAAAAAATTTAAATTTTAAGGATAAACAAAGGTACGCAACCAAAAAATTTATTAGTTCAACCTACTTAAGAAAATTCACAAAAATGCCAAAACCGCCTCTCGAACCATAACCCCAAACTACAGTTTATCTTGTTCAACCTCCACCGCCACCCTTGGTCGCCGCCGCCACCAGTCGCCACTGTTGTCGTCATCGAGTCGCCGGCCAGGATGAAGAAAAAAACACACTCCACCACGTCACCATTGCACGAAGAAGAAGAAAAAGATGTCAAACCATGCGTTCGGACTAGGGGTGTGCATCGGTCGGTTCGGTCGACCGAACCGACCGAATTATCAAAACCGAATTGACCGAATTTGATCGTTGGTCGGACCGAACCGATCGAAAAAATCTGGAAAACCGAACCAAAATATTTCGGTCGATTTCGGGCCGAACCGATTTCCTCTTTTTTTTTTAAATTCCTTTATTTTCTAAACCAGAAAAATTAATTAATAAAGTATATAATTAATATATTATATTATATTATATATATATTATATATATATAATATAATATATTGATTATATATTTTATTAATTTATTTTTCTACTTTAGAAAATAAAGGAATTTATATTTTATTAATTATATATATATATATCTGTCTCTTATACACATCTAGATGTGTATAAGAGACAGCTAATATATATTTTATTAATTATATATATATAATTCGGTCGGTTCGGTTTTATCGGTTTTTTTGGTGGTCAAACCGAAACCGACCGAATTGACCGAAATTCTTACGACCGAAAACCGAAAGGAAGTTGTGGTGGCACTTGCGACAAAGGTAGGGGTGGCAACGCGACAGAGATGACAGCGGAGGGGACAAGGGGTGGCGGTGTAGGGATGAAAAGGCTGAAGTGTAGTTTGGGTGTTTATGGTTTGAAGGGTAATTTTAGTATTTTTATAATTTTCAGCATTTTTTTTTGACGTATGCGTTCATAAAACAAATGTTAAGGGTATTCATAAAAATTACACATATTGTAGTTTTTTATTTGTGTGGCGGTATTACAATGTGCACATTAGGGATGGCAATAAACAAACTTAAAATGAGGACCCCGCCCGCCCCTGTCCCTGATGGGGATAGGGGATTACCCGCTTTAATAGGAACGAGGATAGGTGCGGGTATGAAATTGTAGTTTTTGCGGGTGCGGATACGGGGATGGGAATAATGTCCCTCCCACCGAGCACCCCCTGTTTGAGACCTACATATATTATTACTTAAATATTTATTTATTTTTGTATTTGAACCATTTTTAAATGTAATAGACTAAATATTTATCAATACTATTTGAACTTTCTTATAATTTGTCCTTTTTATATTTAAGTAGACCTAAAAATCTAACTCCGTTTTTTTTTTAAGTAATGACATGTGAGCGGGTATAAGCGGGTACCAACTAAGTATACGAACGAGGACGGGTAATTGGGTATTACGAACGGGGGCAGGATAATCAAAATACCCGCGAAGACAAGAATAAAAATACCCACTTAATTTGAAACGAAAACAAGACAAAAATTTGGATAACTTTTTCAAACGGCAACGGGGGCGGGAGTAAGCGTACCCGCCTCTGCCCGCCCCGTTGCCATCCCCCCCGGTGACCCTTTATTTTACCTACATCCATCCCGAAATTCCCACACTACCCCTTTCCTCTAGCTCAACCCTATCCCCAAGCTTCGCCGTCTCCTCTTTTGTTCCTCTTTCCTTTCTTCTTTCCTGCTTCCCGTAACCACCGCCATTCTCCTCCTCCTCCTTTATTTTCATTTTCCTCTCTCTTCTTTTTTCTGTCTTCTTTCCGTAGCTATGCTCAGAAAGTTGCGAGATCGCAAAGACAACAACCGCCAAGAAATTTCCGACAACAAAAGGATTAAATTAACCAAGCCCGGGATCCGTCAGCAACGCTTCACGACCACAATACGATGCAAATGGTGCGTAAATGCTCCCACTGCGACGTAACGAAGACTCCACAATGGCGGGCCGGTCCGATGGGCCCGAACACTCTGTGCAACGCCTGGCGGCGTCCGTTACAAGTCGGGCCGACTGTTCCCCGAGTACCGTCCGTCCGCTAGCCCGACTTTCGTTCCGTCTCTGCACTCGAACTCGCACAAGAAAGTTGTGGAGATGAGGAGCAAAGTCGGGCCTGGTGAATGCGGGGCCCGCACAGGATACTACGCCCGAGGATCCATCGGTTGCTCCTGATGCTTAAAATTGTAGCACTAAATGGTTCGTTGCGAGGATAAAATGTCTTAATTTTTCGGGTTTTCCATCTTATGCTATTCGTTCTTAGTTGTTCGATTTCTCTGTGCTTGGGTTCTGTCTACAGTAATGTAACGTGGGGCCCGGTACAGATGATTATAATTCGGCCGGTGGACGAGAACACGAGTGTAATAAGTTTGTGTCCCTTGTTGGAAATTAAACTTTTTGCAGTTTGTCGTAGGGATTGGGGATTAGGTGTTATTTATGTATCTTAAACTTAACTTTTATGTATTAAGTTTCTTACTCTATAGCTGATTTCCGTTTTGGATTTGAACCACTTATGAATCGGTAGATTATGCGGTTTATTAGCACGTTTTCGTATTGAATATGCTGCATCTATGTATGAATCTTGTAGCTTTTGCCTTAAGTTGCACTTGATTGAAAGGATTTGAATTTCGAGGAAGGATTTTAGATGTCTCTATAAAGTGTTTCAGCTCTCTGGTATTTGTTATTGTAAGTTTGAGATTTGTCAGCTTCAAATTCATCAACCAAATGCAGCAGTCTTGCATAATTTGAGCTATGAGATGAGCAATCATAATTGCATATAATTTTACTTTTTTATTTTATTTGCAACTATTTCTATTAAGAATAATTAGCATTTGGACTATGCATTGCACAAATAATTATTTAATTTTTCAATTGCACATAACATTTGAAAATATTAATTTTGAATAATTAAAATAATAAAATTAGTGTTTATATAAAATTTACGAAAAAAATATTTGGTTATAAAAGATTATTATTGGAGGGAATGTAATATACAAAATATGAAGAAAAAAAAAATTATACACAACATTCGTATTTAAGGGCATAATATTTGTATGAGATCGGTCTTATACTATGGATTACTTTTTACCATATTCACCTGTCTCAACCCACCCCACTACCCAGCTCGTCCGCCCGTCCGCCCGCCTGCCCACTAACCCTATAGAACTAATAAAAAAATATTGGGTTCATTTATGTCTCAAATCTTCCCCCCCGCTCTGTTTCTCTTTGTTGCACTCATACTTCTGCTGCCGACAACCTTTCGTCGTTGTCGACCACCGTAGAGTAGAGGTCAAAAACACGAATCCACCTCACAGTTTCTGCAAAACTTTTTGATTTTACTTCGACCTTTCATAATTTTGAAAAACAACCAAAAAGAAAAAAAAACTAACCCAACATTTTTAATCTGGGATTGGGGCTTCGACGTCGCTTTTGGATTCTCATGGCGGCTTCGAGTAGGTTGTCGATGGTTTTGGGTGGGCACGGAGGAACATGGTGGCCAGAGACTTGCGGGGGCTTTTTTTTTTTTTTTTTTTTTCTTTTTCCGGTACTCTCTTTTTTTTCCAACTTTCAAAACAAAGGAATTTTTTTTTGAAATTTTCCTAATCTAATCCAGCTTTTTATCGTAAAATCAAAAAATCAAAGAAGAAGAAGAAGAAGAAGAAACTCAATCAATCAGAAACCTAAAATTCATATATTTAACCAATTCACATAAGAAGATTCCAAAATCTTGATGCCAATTGAAACCTAAATTTCATAAATCTTGCCAATCGAAGTG
>BMAC01000412.1:891145-916970 GCA_014905375.1 Phtheirospermum japonicum | reverse complement strand
ACTGAACCGCCGGTCGAAAAAACCGAACCGAATTATACTATTTGGTCGGTTTTTTCGGTCGTTCGATTTTTGGTCGAATTTTGCATACCCCTAGTTCGGACCAAATTTATGAACACGCTCGAAAAACCAGTAATGAACATACTCATGGCATTCAAAATTCTGGTTCAGTCGCCATGAAGCACGTTCGAATTTTATTTTCGAATGCATTTGAAAAAATCAGTAATGAACATGCTCATAGCCTTCGAACAAGAATTTTGAATACCATAAAAGCACGCTCGAATTTCATTTTTGAATGCATGAGTTTTCCTCCTTTTCCTCCTTTTTCTTTAGTGGAGATGACGGTGGCGGTGCGGTGTCAGCGCAGCAAGGAGGTCTGACCATAGAAACACTTTCTTTCTTTTTTTTCCTTTTTTTCTTTTATTCCATGGAAGTTGTGGTGGCACTTGCGAACAAAGGTAGCGTGTGGCAACGCGACAGAGATGACAGCGGAGGGGACAAGGGGTGGCGGTGTAGGGATGAAAAGGCTGAAGTGTAGTTTGGGTGTTTATGGTTTGAAGGGTAATTTTAGTATTTTTATAATTTTCAGCATTTTTTTTTGACGTATGCGTTCATAAAACAAATGTTAAGGGTATTCATAAAAATTACACATATTGTAGTTTTTTATTTGTGTGGCGGTATTACAATGTGCACATTAGGGATGGCAATAAACAAACTTAAAATGAGGACCCCGCCCGCCCCTGTCCCTGATGGGGATAGGGGATTACCCGCTTTAATAGGAACGAGGATAGGTGCGGGTATGAAATTGTAGTTTTTGCGGGTGCGGATACGGGGATGGGAATAATGTCCCTCCCACCGAGCACCCCCTGTTTGAGACCTACATATATTATTACTTAAATATTTATTTATTTTTGTATTTGAACCATTTTTAAATGTAATAGACTAAATATTTATCAATACTATTTGAACTTTCTTATAATTTGTCCTTTTTATATTTAAGTAGACCTAAAAATCTAACTCCGTTTTTTTTTTAAGTAATGACATGTGAGCGGGTATAAGCGGGTACCAACTAAGTATACGAACAATCCAGCTTTTTATCGTAAAATCAAAAAATCAAAGAAGAAGAAGAAGAAGAAGAAACTCAATCAATCAGAAACCTAAAATTCATATATTTAACCAATTCACATAAGAAGATTCCAAAATCTTGATGCCAATTGAAACCTAAATTTCATAAATCTTGCCAATCGAAGTGGCAATGAATGACGGTGTGAGTTTTGGGCAGAGCAACCTTTTGGGTGTTGTGGTTTTTTAGGTTATTGTGTAGAGGTTACTGATTAACACGAGTTTGTCTTGATTTTAATTAGTATTTTAGTTCATTTTTCTTGTTAGTTTTGGTATGAGTTGGATAGATTAACCTTATTTTCGTATTTTCATATCTCTAACTTATTTCACCGTGTATTGATCTTAAATGATGTAAATGGGTAATTATTCTCCATTTTCCCCATACAATTAAGTAACCGGAGGAATTCAGCGTTTAAATAGATGAAACTTGATGATCGAGAGAAAAGATCGAACTTTCCGGTGAAGAAGTAGTAGAATTATCGAATAACTAAGACGCGAAGGCAGGAGCTCGATCGACGCTATCATCGACGTGTCGTCGACGCTGCCACATGCCCGTGTCGATCGATCATACATCGACAAGAAGTCGACAAAAACTCTTTGTAGCGTCGATCTAGGCCGCGTCGATTGACGCACTGACTCGCTGGAACCGTCGACCTGGCACGCGTCGATCGACGCTAATAGACGCCTGACGCTGGAAACACATTTTTTTTATAATTCTTGTGCGCCAAGTCATGTAATAACTATAAATACTCTTCATAATTCGATTGGGAACGTACACACTACACCTTACACAGAAACCTATGGTTCCTAAACGCCAAGACACTTTGTTCCCACTCCTCGATACGTAGATTCAAGATCAAGGTTGACGATTCGAGATTACAAGTGTTAAAACTCCATTCTTTTGTTCATGACTTGTTCTTCGGCCAAGATCTGACTTTTCTCTTCGGATTAGCTGGAGAACTTACTGCACTTCTTAGTTCAAACAAGTACTCTTAAAATTCTCATTTTGTAGTTTAACTTTTGTTAATTTATGCTTTTAGACTATTGTTTCTACTTTCGGGTCTTGGATTACTTTATGCTTGTTGCCTTGGCTATTTTGGACAACTTAGTTCATAATCTTTCAGTTATTAAATCGCGTTGGTGAATTAGAATTAATTTTGTTCATGCATTTTAATTGCTTTAGATTTCTTAAACCCTAGATTATAAGCTTTTAATTAATTCAGTCTTTAAATTCTTAGTTCTTAAAATCAATAACAACCCCCCACCCCCCAATTATGCATGTTTTATGTGTTACTTGTGATCAAACAAATATTTGAGACTCCGATTTGTTGTTCCTTGAGAATCTACTCGAGTCAGCTTTCAACCCTATAAATGTCCTCGTACTCTTGTGAGCAGGCTTAAACGTTTTAAAATTATATATAAAAAGGGGTGTGTAAAAATCTGAATCAAAACTTTGGTGCCGTTGTCGGGGAGAACCACAAAGGTTTCAAAAATGTTTGTTCGTATTATTTTATGTTCAACCGTTTATTTGTATAATTGAAATTAGTACACAATTTTTCATTCGATACGTTTGACTTGTTGTTAAGTGCATGCAAGGTAGACGATCACTTCAACTTGAGCTTGCACCATTCACTGACAACATTCATCGTTCCAACCGAACAAGACTTCCTCCTATTTCGATTCCTGCAAGTGACTCTTCTGTCACTACTGATTTTGTTTGCGACGAAATTCCTGACACAATGTCAAGAGGAGCAAATTCTGTCCACGATGAGATCATAGATGATCATCCACTAAGACATCCTCCGCCCCGCAGTAAGGGAGAATATGGCAGTGAACCAATTCGACCCAGAGGTCCAGTGCAACCCCGAGAGTATTGGGAAGATATCCAGCAGAATGTGATGGACAAGAATGAGGAAAGAGGTGGAGGCGAAGGAAGAAATAACCGGCGCGACGACCAAGATACTTACTCTGGGAGATCCTACCCCAGAGACGAACGTATAGACGACTGGCTCATAAACCAAAACAACCATTATAATGAGAGATTTTAGCACGAAGGAAATCGTGCGTGACCTGACAACCGAGAAAGAAATCTGAGAGGCGTGCGTGAACCTAGACAGCGAGGTTTCACGATCCCTCAGTTGGGCCCTTACAGCTCTTCTATCATGCTGGGAAGGACTGCAAGAGACTTTGAGTTGAAACCTCACTTAATCAATGACCTTCCGACGTTTCTTGGTCTTTCTAATGAGGACCCGTTGGCATTTCTTAAAGAATTTTATGCCGAAGTCAGTAGAATTCCATCTTTGGGACTTCATCATGAAGACTCACAAATGGTATGCTTTCCGAGTTGCCTGAAGGATAAATATAAGTCTTTGCTTCTTTCGTTTGAGCCGAGATCACTAACAGACTAGGATATGGTTAGTGACAAGTTCATGAACCAGTACTATTCAGCTCAAACGACAGGTCAAATCAGGAGACAAATTGCTAATTTTGATCAGCAGGATGGGAGTTACTACACGAAGCATGGGAGCGCTACAAGACACTTTTGGAGGCTTGCCCACATCACAACAACTCCCTAGAAATAGTTAACCAGTTTTTCTATGACGGTCTATCACAGTCATATAAAAACCAAGTCGAGACTGCTGCCGGAGGATATTTAGGATACTTAACCGCTACAGAAGCTAAGAAGTTATTTGAGAAGATGAGCAAGAAATCTAGGTAGATGAACTCTAGACCACAAAAGATAAGAGTCAATGAAGTTTCTGAAACACCAAACGAAGAAGACCAAGGCAATTGAGGATCTGACCAAAGAAATTGCGGCTCTAAAAGCCAAGCTAGAAAAAAAGACTTCTTCAACGAAAGCCATTGAATTTTGTACCGGAGATTAGGGGCATATAGCGAATGTGTGAAAGGTGGCATTCAACGATGAGCTCGAAGAGGAGGCGAAGGCCATTAAGGATTAGATGCGTCAACACCAATCACCAAGTTTCGGGCAGACATACACGAAATAATTTAATCAAAATCCGATGCGGAATGATCATCCGAACTTCAAGTGGGGTCCTGATAGCCCAAGTTATGTGCCGATGCAGCTACAGACTGACCCGCAGTACTTACCACTAGCTCCACAATACAAATATCCACCGACAGGGCCGACACCTACTCCAGTGCAACCGAACGATCAGTTGTTAATTTGGCAACAAAACCAAGTCAGCAAGATGATTCGAAATCGAGATGGGCTTGCACAACTAACCACTTAAGTGAACGACATCTCCAAAAGTGTGAAGAATTTGGTGATAATGATGGGCCAAATGTCGGCTTCTATGGCGAAATCAGAAAACGAGAAAGGCAAATGTCCGAGTTAAACAGAGCAAGCTTCAATCGTTCATATTCTTCGAAGTGGAAAGAAGACAGATAATGGAGTCGAGAAGGATAAGGAGGAAGAGGAAGAGGTGGCCGAAATTCCTACCACGATCACACCTAAGGCAGGTGAACCTAAACTAGTGGACCAAATGCATAAGTCACCAAATCTATATGTTCCGGGATCATTGAAGGGGGAGTTTTCGAACCAAGTCCCCACTCCGACGACAATTGACGATCCCATCAAGCCTCCGACTTAGCAGCCGAAATAGTTGATTCCAACGATTCGCGATACGGTTCCCTTTCCCAATCGTTTACGTCCGGCTAAAGAAAATAAGAAATTCATGGAGCTCTACAATTAGCTGAAGAATGTCAATATCAACCTCCTTCTTTTGGACGTGATCAAGACAATGCCAGCGTACGTTAAATTTTTCAAAGAGCTTGCTTCAAGAGAAAGACGGTTGGCAATGAACCAGCACGTGGAGTTGATGAGAGAGGTAAGTGCCATATGCATGAAATAATTACCTCCAAAAGAAGGAGATCCCGGAAGCTTTTATGTCACTATTTCGCTAAGGAATGGGAGAACTGCTCGAGGAATGCTTGACCTTGGCGCCGGCATCAATTTGATGCCTTACTCTCTTTACAAAGAGTTTGATCTTGGGATGATGAAGCCAACTACAATGCAGCTTCAATTAGCGGATTGACTGATTAGGCAGCCTCTCGGTGTTGTTGAAGATGTATTAGTACAAGTCGACGAGCTTTTGATTCCTGTCGACTTTGTAATTTTTGATGTGGGTGAAGTTTCAAGTGAAGGCAAGGAGCACACAACTTTTCTAGGCAGACCATTGATGTCTACCTCCCATACGTAGATAGATGTGCATAAAGGAAAGATGACCTTGTCAGTTTTGGGCGAATCAGTGATGTTCTCACTAAAGGACATTCATAATACTCCCTCTTCGTTCATGCAAGACGATTGTTCTTTTATTGATCCGATTGTGTCTTGTGTCCATGAACTTAAAGGACTCACTGTTTTAGAAGAATTTGAAGAGTTTGATGAAGAATTGTGCGAAGCAACTAACGTACCTGAGTTTGATCCAAAGGTGGAGTTGAAACCATTGACAAGCCATTTGAAGTATGTTTTCCTCGAGCCCAACGAAACAAAACCTGTCATCATATATTCAGCATTGACAGAACATGAGGAAAGAGAGTTGAATTCGGTGCTAAGTAAGTATAATGAGGCAATAGGATGGAGAATCAGCGACATCAAAGGAATAAGTCTCGTTACTTGTATGTACCAAATCGAGCTCGAGGCTGACACAAGGCCAGTGAGAGACGGCCAACGAAGACTATTGCTAACACTTTATGAAGTGGTCAAAAAGAAAATTTTGAAGCTTAAAGTTGAAGGGATTATTTTCACCATCTCCGATAGTAAATAGGTAAGTCCGATCCATGTGGTTCCAAAGAAAAGGGGCATCACCATAACCCAAAATGATAAAGATGAGATAGTCCCAATGCGACTAACGACTGGAGGGCGTATGTGTATCGATTATAGGAAGTTGAATGCAGCCACTCGAAAAGACCATTTTTCCTTTGCCGTTCATCGACCAACTTCTTGACAAACTTTTTGGACATGAATTATATTGCTTCTTGGATGGACTTTCAGGATATTACCAAGTCATCATTGCTCCGGAGAATCAAAGCAAGACAACATTCACGTGCCCCTTCGGCACGTTTTCCTTTCAGAGGATTCCCTTTGACTTGCGTAACGCTCCAGCGACATTTCAAAGGTGCATGCTTTCAATTTTCACTGATTTCATTGATGATTTTTCAATTTTTTGTTCCTCTTTTGAAAATTGTTTGGCTAATTTGTCTAAGGTGTTAGAACATTGCATTGAGAAGAGTCTTACGTTGAGTTGGGAGAAATCCCATTTTCTGGTTAAGAGGGGTACTGTTTTAGGTCATGTTGTTTCTATAGGGGGCTGGAAGTTGATAAAGCTAAAATTGACGTTATCGAAACCCAACCTCCCCCACTTGATGTGAAAGGTGTTAGGAGTTTTCTTGGTCATGCGGGTTTTTTTAGGCGTTTTATAAAAGAAATTTCAAAAATTAGTCGCCCACTTTGTAAGCTCTTGATTTTAGAGACTCCTTTTGTTTTTAATGAAGATTGTATGAATGTGTTTAATGATCTTAAAGAAAAACTTACTTCTACACCGGTAGTTGTTGCCCCCGATTGGACCTTGCCATTCGAAATAATGTGTGATGCTTCAAATAAAGCGGTGGGGTCCGTTCTAGGGCAACGTGTGGATAAGTTGCTTAGGATTATTTATTATGCTAGTTACATGTTAAACGATGCCCAACGTAACTATACCACGACTGAAAAAGAATTTCTAGCAATTGTATTTTCACTTGATAAATTTAGGTCGTATATAGTGGGAGCAAGGGTAATTGTACATACGGATCATGCTGCGTTGCATCACTTATTTTCTAAACCTCAAAGCAAACCACGTCTGCAAATTAGATAGATTTTATTATTGCAAGAATTTGATGTAGATATAAAATATAGGCGTGGATGTGAAAACGTTGTGGCTGATCACTTGTCTAGAATGGTAACTGAGGATGATGTGAATGAGAAGTTTATGATTGATGATTTCCCTTATGAGAATGCATATGCTCTTGAGCATTTAATTACTCGTTGGTATGCTAATAATATGAACTATCTTGCTACTTTTGGGATGATCCTTATGTGTTCAAAAGCTGCAAGGATGGACTGAGCAGAAGATGCATTCCTAACGATGAGATGGGAAGTATATTGAATTTTTGCCACTATCTTAGAGGGAATTTTGGAGCTCGAAAGACATCATTTAAGGTACTGCAAGACGGGTTCTATTGGCAAGTTTATTTGCTGACGTGTACGAGTATTGCAAGACGTGCGACAACTGCCAACGAATCGGCAACATAGGTAAGCGATATGAGATGCTGATTTGCATGTTTTTGTACATATTTTTTGTTACCGTTTTGTGTCGTGCTTGCATGTGTTTTATTTGATTTTTTGTGTATTAGGAGTCATTTTGGCCGATTTTATTAGTTTTAAGTTTTCGTAACTTTTGTGCGGTTTTCTTTGGATTTTCGTTTATTTCTACTCGTTTTTGTCTTTATGGCCGTAGGATGACCGAAGCGATCCCGTGCGCACTCAGGGCATCTCATTTGACTCGGATTAGAACAAGCAATCAAGGGGACACAGCGCGAACGAGGATAGACAACTGACATACGATTAGAGCGGAAATAAGAAAACGAGCCGGAGCTGCCTGTCAGTCGATCGACTGCACTCCAGTCGATCGACTGAGTTTCCAGTCAATCGACTGAAGGGTCGACTGGGATGTTGAAATCGACTGGCGGGCAAAATGTTTTGTGATTTTTGGGTATTTCAGTCGATCGACAGCTTTCAGTCGATCGACTGGTTCTCAGTCGATCGAGTGACACACAGATTTTTAACTCGTTTTGATAATTTTGCCCCTGCATTTTTGTATAAATAAGCTATCACTTTCCTTCACCTACCTTATCCTCCCTTGTCTAATTTTGAACCCCATTCAATCTCTTCCAAGCTCATTTTCACTATTCCATTGCAAACCCTAGATATATTCCTTAGCTAGTTAGTTAATTTAGCTTAGTTTATTAGCTAGTTAGTAGTTATTCACAAGTGTTGGAGAAGGTGGCATCTCTCTCATTTGTGATTTTATTTTATGAAGTTGAACATGGTGCTTTGAAGATTGTACTCTACATTTGAAGCTTTTGGTTGGAATGCAATATTGGTAGTAATCTTTCTCTTATTTGGTGTTGTTCTTGTGTTGTTTATTGTTGGTATGTGTTGGTAGTAAATTTGTAGTCTTAGTTGTGTTTCTCTTGGCATTTTCAAATTCTCCTCCAATTTCTAGGTTATTTTTCTTCTTGTAGTAAAAACTCCATTGAAGCTTGGCTTTGAAGATTTTTACTCTTTTTGTTCAAACAAACATTGGAGTCTTGAAAGTTATTAGTATCTTCCCCTTTTAAAACATTTGACTTTTACCTATTAAATGCTTTTGACTTCTTTTGAATTTAAGTTTGACTTTCCCTCCTTTTTAGCTTTTAAATTTACAAGCTTTCTTAGTTAATAGTTTTAATTTAATTAAGTTGTTAATTGGGTTTAATTTGTGTCATTAAGTCTAGTTATTTTCAAGCAAGTTTTAAATTCCTCTCTCATTGCGTCAATGTTTTTCAAACTCTCTTTTCAATTCAAGTTTAGTGATTACAACACAAAAACCAAACCAATGATTAATGCTTTCTTAGATTAGATTAGTTTAATTAAGAATAACAAGAAATTAATCAAAAACACTTAACGCCGATTACATCTATCCTCGAGAGACACGACTCGGGAAAACTTACCGCTCTACAATCGACTCCGTACTATTGCGGAGAAGATTTCTTAGAGTGCTAAGAATTTTTCGAACAAATTTTGGCGCCGTTGCCGGGGATAGATTAAGGCTAATGGTGGTTTTAATTACTTCTCTTCTTATCTTAGCTGTTAGTTAATTTAGATTCTTGTTTTACTTTCGGTGCTCGTAATCCTTTGTTGAGTGTTGTGTTTGCAAGGTACTCGTTCGGGAAGCCCGATGCCGCTCGCCCACACTTACGACGATCAAAGGATGCCTCCGTCGCTTGATTGATCCAGCCGAGGATGGCAATCTACCGAGCTAGTTTGCCATACGACGAACCTAATATCCAAACTCCCGATTATCCAAACCCTTATATCCAAAATCCCGAATATCCAAATCCGTACACCACTCCTCCAAGATATCGGGTCCCCTCGAGTTATGATGACCCGTATGCTTCGTTCGGTCGAGAATGGGCTCAAAAATTTTATTATCCCGACCCAAGCCCTTCTTATTCTACACCGAATTTGTATCCCCACAACCCGAGCATGGATCCGTATGCACCGACTCGTGATTCTTATGATCTGGGTTTTGACGATCCATATGCTCAACTCGCCCCGCCTTTTTCTTACCCGAGCTTTCACTCGTATGCTCCACCAATTCATGATTCCTATTCTTTGAGTTACGATCTTTACAATCTACCCACCTCGAGCTCATATACTTCGAGCGATGATCCTTACACCACTTTCTCTCAAGATTCGTCTATGCCCCAACTCCCGGACTTAGAGTCTCTCTTAGCCTAGCTCGTGGAATGCCTTGCTCATATGGAGACTCAAATAGAGCAAATTGCCAATGATGTGGACGATCTTAAACAACCTTGTATTGACGAGATGCCCATCTTTGATATTGTGGATCCCACTTTAGTTTATGGCAATTCGAGCTTCGACGGTCTTGTGAAAGAGGGGTGCAAGGAGGTGGAGTTAGAAGGCGAGGAAAAAGGGTCAGAGGTTGGCTTTATCCCTCTCGTGTATTATGAAGAGGTTGTAGTGGAAAGTGAGGGGGGGTTATTTTTGGGGTCTCCAACGGCACTTGGAATGTCGAGCCTACTTACTTTTGGCGAGGATGAGGAAGTTGTGCCGGTTTTGGAGGATATGAAGATACTTGAGCCCCTTATACCACCACCCGATGCTGTTTGTATACTTGATCAAGAGGTGGTGGAAGAGGTAGTGGGGGAGAGAGTGGAGGTTACGGTCAGGGAGACGAAGGAGTACGTCGACCCATTTTGGGATTATCACGTTTGGGTGGTCGATTACTCCTTCTTCCGACCCCCGAAGCAAGCCCGCTCTTTTGTTTCTTTGACCTACCAGCTTGATCAACTTGCTCGCCTTGGTGATTTTTGTCACCCGGTGTGTCTACTCGAGAACACCAAGGCGTGGCACGATCGCCACCTCTTCTTGGATCCCGGATAGCGTTAATTGTATAAACCGTCGAGCTATAGACGTTAAAGTAGCGCTTATTGGGAGGCAACCTAATTTGTAAAAAAAAAAAAGAAAAGAAAAAGAAAATCCAAAAAAAAGAAAAGAAAATTAAAAAAAAAACTTTTTATTCGTATTTTATTTTTGCAGGAAGCCATTTCTGCAACCGATCCTTTGAGAGGTTGATGACGAAATATGGAGTTCGGCACAAGGTAGCTACCCCATACCATCCTCAAACTTCTGGACAAGTCAAAACGAGCAATTTCCAGCTGAAGGCTATCCTCGAAAAGACGGTTGGACCGAATCAAAAGGATTGGGCAATGAAGCTTATTGATGCCCTGTGGGCCTACCGAACAGCTTATAAAACAGTGCTGGGTATGAGTCCTTTCTGGCTCGTCTATGGAAAAGCTTGTCATTTGCCCGTTGAGTTAGAGCATCGAGAAAGTTGGGTCATTCGCAATCTGGATATGAATTATGATGAAGTGGGAGAGTATATGAAGTTAGAGCTGACTGAGCTTGAAGAAATCAGAAACGAGTCATACAACGATGAGGCAAAAGAAAATTATGAAGATACGTCATTGGAGGTTGGTAAGTTGGCTCTACTCTATAATTCTCATTTAATTCCAGAAAAGCTTAAGTCAAGATGGAGTGAGCCATTTGTGATCAAAGAAATCAACAATTTTGGAGTGATCACTCTGTACGATGAGAAAAAGGATTCAACATTTCAAATGAATGGGCACAGAGTGAAGTTGTATCATGATGGGATGACGGCAAGCCAAGATAGTGAGGTGGTGAAGTTTGTGGACCTACCTCTAGCTAATAATTGATTGCTAGAGTTTGTGTCGAGCAAGCGACATTAAAAGATGCATTTCTTGGAAGGTAACCCAAGCCTTTTTGTATCCTTTTGTACTTTTCGAGTTTATTTTTATGTTTGTGTTTTATTTCATTTTTATCTTTCTAGAACAGATGGGGGAACTATCACTGAAGAGGATGGTCAATCGAGCAAGATACTGCAGGTGGCGACAATTTACGCCATCATCGACGCGATGCCAACGCAACCCTCGCTCGCATCTACGCCCAGAGATGCTCACGTCGATCGACACTAAGTTGACGCTCATATCTACGCAACTCTCTGTTGCGTCGATCCAAGGCATGTCGATTGATGCCCGTCGACGGAGACGATGATCCGGACCGTCTGCTGATTTTAATTAGGAAGGTACGAATTTTATGGTTTTATTGGATGTCCACCTTCATATGACAAGCTTCTTGACGAATTCTGGGGTAATTAAAAGCCTAGATCACTTTCATTGTAAGAATCTTGCTTAGATTAGGTTTCTACCTTATTTAGACTTGGAGAGGATCTATGACTCCTGTTTATGAGTTTTCAATTCCTTTATAAACCACAATATCCCCAGCACTCCTAATTCATAATTCATCTTAATTCTCTCAAGTTCTTGCGCCGATTCCTCTCCAATCCCCCACACCAAAATTATTTTTCTTACTTCGCATCAATATGAAGCGTAGACAGCAAGATACTGCCCACTACGAACGCGGTTAGATTCAAAGGGAGGAGCACGAGGAGACCATGAAGGAGCTACAAATTCAGTTAGATGAGGCTAGGGAGAAGATAGAAAAATTAACGACTCAGAAAAACAACTTTCTTTGGACCAAAGTGTCCCTTGAGCTCGAAGTTATCACTCTGGAGAAACACTTGGAAGAAGTGAAGGTCAAACTTGCTGAATCGTCGGACCACACTACCGAGCTCCTGCTTGAGAATTACGAAATTCAAGAAGAGAAACACAGGCTTCAAGATAAGGTTGGTGGGATGGAACGTGAAATTCGTAATCACGATCTGAGCGAGGCAACACACCTCTGGAACATACAATATTGGAAGGAATGTCTAGATGAGGCCGATGCACAGATCAAGGAACTCGAAGACCAACTCCATGGACCTAACTAGTTTTTTTTTAAACCCCTTTGATGTTTTAGCACAGCTGGGCTTAGTCAGCAATTTCTTTCTCTTTTAAGTCGTTAGAATTATTATCCTAATCTATCTAGGTTTCTATCTTTATCTTTAATTTTTGCTATTATTATTTTTATTATTTTTGAGTCGAATCAATTATATATAATAAATCTTTATTATTTAAATTAGTTGTTATTTGTTTAGTTTATTTTTCGTAGTTGTTTTTGTAGAGTTTATTCAAGACAATCCAAATCACGTATTCTGAGACGATGACCAATTACATTATGCGACGCACAACGGCTCGACTATTTTTAGTCTTCAGGGATGTTTTCTTTTTCCTTCCTCTTTTAATCTTTATATGTATTTGTGGAAATCAGGGGATTACCGAGTTTTAAAGAGGGGGAGGGTAGTCGAGTGATTTGCAATTCTTAATTGTGCAAATTTCATTTATGGTCTGTAATAATTAGTATTGGAACGTGATTGATTGCTATTCCTACGCGATATTGTGTTTGTCTGACTTGCCTGTCAAAGTTAATTAAGTATGATTTGAGGTTTTTGTCTTTGAGCGTGTATAAGTGCATAAATTTTTTAATTTTTTTATATATTATAAAATGGTACTTGGACGCAAATAATTTCGTAAACCCTAAAAAGCAGCATCAATTCAAAATCTTTTCATGCAAAAAGCCAGTGAGTAGCCTAGTGTTTTTCATCATTGCATGTGCTTGAGTGAGTTCTGTTTTGCGATCTCTTTAAAATCGCTGTGTGTAATTAACTTTGAATATGACGTTAAGGCACATATAAAACCCTTATTCCGGCCTTATCCATATATTATAGCCACTATAAATTCCGAATGATCCCCTCGTAGCCAAATAATCCATTTCTTATAGCCATGAGCGTTATTGAGTCAACTCCTACATCATTAAAAGCGTGGGGTAAGAGTTGGTAATTTCTGTTGGTTATTAGTGTTCTGGGATTTTGATAAAGGGATTTATGATGTTGTTAAGTGTTAGGGATCACCATCCTTTTAGAAAAAAAAAAGAATAATAAAAAAGAATAAAAGAGGATGGTGAATCTTGTTAAGTTGTTGCCTATGTGTATAAAGGCTTGTGTTTAATTTTTTGATTTTCTTATGAGCCTATATTTAAGAGGCAATAGTTGAGCGAAAAGAGGAAGCTATTTTTAAGCTTCTATTTTGTTTAAGTGGTTTGTTCACAAGTCGGTTTTTGGGATTCGATTTGAGAAATAACCTAAGTCATAAGTCTACGTTATGCGAGCTTAGTGAGGTTTCGTTGGGTGAGGTGAAGCACATTGCTTCGTGATTAGATTAGGTTGAGTGAGTTATTGATCACGTTAGATCATGAATTAGCCTCACAACTTATATATTCCATACCCGTCCGAAGAGTTTACATTACAAGCCGAAAAGGCCTTTTTCCGATTCTTTGTGGGTTACACACTTAAACGCGATGGAGAAGTTTTCAATTCTCAGCTCTTATTTATTTTTCATGTATTTTGATGAATTGAGTGTAAACACGTCCCCATTAAGTATTATCGAGTGCTTTGAGCGTACACATATATATTTCCCTTTAATAGGATGCATGATGTATTCTGAAGCAATAATGTAACAAGGGTTGAGCTTTTGAGGTTGAGTGTCACGTATCTATATTTTCAAATTATGTAGCACGACACGACTCTGTGCTTGAGCTTATTTCCATTCTTGTTACTCTTTGAAACTATCGTTTGTTCGAGAACGAAGAAACCAATTAAGTGTGGGGTAGTTGATTAACACGAATTTATCTTGATTTTAGTTAGTATTTTAGTTCCTTTTTTTTGTTAGTTTTGGTATGAGTCGGATAGATTAAGCTTATTTTCTTATTTTCATATCTCCAACTTATTTCACCGTGTATTGATCTTAAGTGATGTACATGGGTAATATTCTCTGTTTTTCCCATACAGCTAAGTAAACGGAGGAATTCAACGCTTAATAGATGAAACTTGACAATCGAGAGACAAGATCGAACTTTCGGGTGAAGAAGTAGCAGAATTATTGAATAACTAAGACGCAAAGGCAGGAGCATCGATCGACGCTAGCATTGACGTGCCGTCAACGCTTCCACATGCCCGTGTCGATTGATCATCCATCGACAAGAAGTCAACCAAAACTCTATGTAGCAAAATAGATATTTGGTATCATCCTCGATACTGAGACGTCGATCCAGGCCGCGTCGATTGACGCACTGACTCGCTGGAACCGTCGACCTATCATGCGACGATTGTCGCGTTGATCGACGCTAATCGACGCCCGACGCTAGAAACGCATTTTTTTTATAACTCTTGTGCGCCAAGTCATGATATAACTATAAATACTCTTCATAATTCGATTGGGAACGTACACACTACACCTTATACAGATACCTAGGGTTCTTAAACACCAAGAGACTTCGTTCCCACTCCCCGATACGTAGATTCAAGATCAAGGTTTAAGATTAGAGATTACAAGTGCTAAAACTCCATTCTTTTGTTCATGATTCTCTCTTCGGCCAAGATCTGCCTTTTCTATTCGGAATAGCTGGAGAATTTACTGCACTTCTTAGTTCAAATAAGTACTCTTAGACTTTTAATCGTTTTCTAGTTTATCTTTCATTAATTTATGCTTTTAGACTATTGTTTCTACTTTCGGATCTTGGATTACTTTGTGCTTGTTACTTTGGATATTTTGGATAATTTAGTTCATAATCTTCCAGTTATTAAATCAAGTTGGTGAATTAGAATTAATTTTGTTCCGATGTTTAATTACTTTAGATTTCGTAAACCCTAGTTCATAATCTTTTAATTAATTCGGTATTTAAATTCTTAGTTCTTAAAATCAATAACAACCCCCCACCCCCCAATTATGCATGTTTTATGTGGTACCTGTGATGAAACAAACATTTAAGACTCTGATTTGTTGTTCCTTGAGAATCGACTCGAGTCATCTTTCCGCCCTACAAATGTGCTCGTACTCTTGCGAGCAAGCTTGAACTTTTTAAAATTATATATAAAAAGGGGTGTGTTAAAGTCTGTATTAGTTACATTGCTGATAATTTAAAGAAAATGAGTGGTGGCGACCGAGTTTTGATGTCCGCGATTTAAGTCTTTGGCCCAAAAATTATTTTTGGTCTATGAAACTGAATTGATGGATGATGAAGGTGTGATGTTTCTCAGTGATTGATGGAATTATGGGTTTGTGGTTAAACTCAATGGTGGCTCTCTCTTGGCTTGCGGTGTAGTCAGAGAACAATCGAGCTTGGACGAGTTTCTAAGTGTATGCTTGGAAGGTCAATTTCAAGGTGAGCTTGGTGTTCTTGGCTTGTCTTTATGTAGGTTTTAGATGAGAACGAAAATCACAAAATGGCCGATGTCCGATGAGTTCTGGAACAAGAAGAAGTACGCATGCTTCTGGAGATTAGTGTCGCATTTTGTTTAGATTATATCAATGGGTTTTCACTTTTCGACTTGTGAAGTGATTATTATTGAAGATGGTTTTGTCTTTAAATAATAATCGAGGTAATATGATGGTCGACAGTAATCTGGGGTTTATTGAATAATAATTTCGTTTGTTTGAAACCCCACATTATATCAATGGATTTTCACTTTTTGGCTTGTAGAATGAAATAATTCTTAACATGAAGCGATCATTTATCTAATTCAAACGTGATATGTGAAGAATAAGTATGTGTGCAATAGTGTGGGTTGGTTTTTGCATAATATGCTTGTGATGTGATAGGTTTAATGGAATATATTTATTTTGTGTTAATTATATTGTTCATGATGTTTATTTGTTCAGTCGTATTGTAAAGAATTTGTTTATTTGTTCTTTGAGATTAGTTGATTTGGAGGGAGTTTTTAATTACCAGTAATAAAGCATTCTATGAATATGGGGATTCGAATGTGAAGGAAATGTGGATGACAATTATGAAACATGAATTTGAAGGAGAAGCAAGTAATGATGTTGATGGTGGAGTTGAGTTCTTTGAGGGGGTGATGATGTGTTAATAGGTTTTACAGTATGGATTTGATTTGGGAAATGGTGACATGATTTCGTAATTTCTTAGTGGGACATTGGCTACTTGTTGTTCGTTGGTACGAGGAAATTAATAATTGTGAATTCACATTTTGCGATTTGATCCTCTAATTGTAAAGGGTATCGGTTTCAAGTATTTTGGGAAGCTCCACCTGAGTTTGATTGATTGGTCAATCAAGAAATTGTGAATAGTATCACAAATATAGTGATAAGTATCATAATTTTAGTTAAAAGTATTATAATTACGTATAAATATTGTATAATAATTTCTATATACTGAATAACAAGTTATAGAGAAAGTATCACAAAAAATTATTTAAAAGTATCACAAAGTGTAATAAAAGTATCACAACTTGAGTTAAAAGTATTACAACTTTTTGGTATAAATATTATATATTATAGTTTTATATCAAGTATTACAAAATGCTGTAAAAGTATTATAAAACATGTAATAGTTTAACAATGTTTTGTGATACGTGATCAACTTTTGTGATACTTTAATTACCTAAGTGTAAAAGGTACAAATGTAAAAACAAAAATTAAATTATAAATATATCTGATATTGTAATTATATTTTGTAATATTTTAATAATTTTTTATGATACTTTAGTTTTTTGATACTTTTAGTTGAATTTATGATACATTAAAGTGAGTTTTTGATACTTTAAGAATGAATAGATTGTTAAAATACTACAACACATGATTAAAGTATCTCAATTCACAAGTTTCTAGTTCTTTTTTTGGAAAAAAACTTTTTCGCTCCCAAACTATGGCCGTATTCAAAATGTACCATACAAACTATTTTTTTAGACAAACTACAATATGAACTATGTGCGATTTATAGTTTACCCTTGAACCAAGATTTTTGTGGTTTTGTGCCCAAAACCGGATGATGTGGCACAATCGGGTTGTGCCACATCATCCGGTTTTGGATGAAAAACCACAACATATTCAGTTTAGAGGGAAAATTATAAATCGCGTATAGTTCGTATGATGGTTTGTCACAAATAATAGTTTGTATGATAAACTGTGAAAAATGTAATAGTTTGAGGGGCAGAAAATAATTACCCCTTTTATTTCTATATTATATCTATGTTTTATTATATAAGGTAATTAATGTATCACAAAATATTGGTAAAGTATTACAAAATATAGTTAAAGTATCATAAGTTGTTTATTTGTGATTCTATTTTTCATCTATCTGTTTTTTTAATTACAAAAGATTATTAAAGTAGCACAAAGCATATATCACAATATTTTATATCTATTTTTAATTAAAGTATAGTTAGGTAGTATTTTTGACTCAAGTTATTTAAGTATTACAAAAGATTGTTAAAGTATAACAAGTTTTTTATACATATTTTTAAATTAAAGCATAGATAAGTAACATTTTTAACTCAAGTTGTTTGAGTATCACAAAACATTGTTTATCACAAAATATTGTTAAAATATCTCAAGTTTTTATAGATATTTTTAAATTAAAGCATAGTTAAGCAACATTTTTAACTCAAGTTTTTTAAGTATCACAAAAGATTTTTAAAGTATCACATATTTTTTATACATATTTTTAAATTAAAGTATAGTTAAATAATATTTCTAACTCAAGATATTCAAGTATCACAAAAGATTATTAAAGTATCATAAATCATAATTAAAGTATAACAAGTTTTGATGCCTGAATTATTTCTTGTTTTGATTTTCCCATTTATTATCGAATACAAGAAGAAGAAACAAGAAACAAGAAACAAGAAAACACAAAATAAATAAATCATAAATTTATTAAAATGAACTTTCAAGTCTAAAGGTTGATCGAAAAAGTGATTCAAAACATGTTAACATCATCATAGAAATTAATAGGCCTAAGCAACACAATGAGCCAGTATAAGGGCTAAAATTACATAAGCAAATCTCAATCTCCACAAATGGAGATGAGTGTTTGATGATAGTAAAACTAATTAGCATATCATTAATCTAAATAAAGACCACAATATCAAAAAGACAACCTTGATTTCAAAAAGGATCGAGATACCTAAATTCTTTGAACATCACTTCTTATACCTAGTTAGCAATGTTGTTGGAGAGCCAACAGAGCCCCTCATACAACCCTTTTTCTCAGTGGTAGAACATGTGCTTTATATATACCAATGCGTTGACAAAGAGAGTAATCCCAAGCTTGTCGGTTATCTCGGTGACACTCATAGCATTTGGGAGATCTTTTTTGTTTTTGCAAAAATAGAAGCATTGTATCCATCAGCTCATCCCCATTTATCATCACGTGAAGCTCATCCCTAGCCTCAACAACACGACCCCGATAATTACTATAAACCACGAAGATTGAAAGTAATGCCTCTACAAGGGACGGATCTTGTCTTAATCCCCGACATCCTAAATTGTGAAGCTAATGTTCCTGTGATCTAATGTTTCCATTAAATCCAATTTTAGGAATGGTTGTCACAAATCACTGTGCCATCACTATGCTTCGGCGCGGGTACCACGACGGCATAAATCTCTCATCATTTTGAAAAATAAATCTAACAATCTCGTAAAGGTGATGAGGGGAGTTGAACGGTGGTGGAAGACTAGAGTTTTGGTGGAAGACCGATATGGATCTCGGTCAAAGCCCAATGTTTAGTAGCTTTTCCGGCGATTTTCGAATGATTCTAGATTCTAGATATCAATAGCATAATCTTAGCCTCCAAATATGATCACTAATTTTGTAACAAATAACCTAGTTTCAATGCACAACCAAGTGAATAAAATTCCAAAATCAACTTTTAGCTCATGATTCCACAATAAAAAATACATAATTGTGCCCCAAAACTCTAGGGAGTAGACATCCTGCAATATGTCAATATAAAATTAGAATTTAAATCTAAAATAAATAATCATGATGGAGATGTTTACTTAAATACAAAACAATACATATTCTTGGTTTGTTAATATATTATGCAGTTGTTTATTTTTGACAAAAACTGTTTCCAGTGATAAACATTTAAATTGTTTGTAAATGAATTTCTTGTTATTTATTTTTCTTTGTAGATGCAGGTGGTTTCAGGCATACCGGAGGTGGGAGTTAGTTTGTATTGACGGTGTAAGGTGATGTGTATTGTAATTTTAGGCTTCATGGGTGTTGGGGTTTGGGTTGTATGCGGTGGTGTGTTCTTCCAATTATGTTTAGCATAGTGCTACGAACAATTGTATTAAATTAGCACTACCTGCATATTAAGAATAATACTACTAGTATATTATAAAGAGTAAGTCTCATGTATGATGGACACACGAATCGCTTTCATGTGACAAAACTCAAAGCCGACCCAAACCCATATACTCCCCATAAAAAACTAGACCATATAAAAGGGAAAATAACAACAAAAAAAAAGTTGCCCCATTATTTCTTCTTTGTTTTCTCTCCAGACCGCAACTTAAACCCTAGAATCTTAGCCAAAATCCCATTTCCCCACCTCTATCGCCAATTTCATACTCCCGCCATCAATTTAAAACTGTGTTCTCCATCACTAACATAATGTCGCACTTTTGCCCATAAACCGGATCCTTATATCGAGAATTTATGCACAAAAATCACTAGGATTTTTTCCCACGCCTCTTAAGTTTCCATCTATCTTGTTGCCAAATCTTATTGCCTAGTCTCTTTTAGTTATCAATGCAATTTCCTCCAGTTATCAGCACAACTATTGGTGCAATCACTGTTGTGGTAAAATTCCTACTTCTATCTCATAACGCATCTACTGACACAGCCTGTGAGCAATGTCTATGCATTAGTTCAAAGATGATTAACTACATCTGTACATTTTTCTTCTATCTATCACTTTTTGTTTTCAGGGATAAGTCTTTGTAAAACAATATATTTAACTCAATATAGAGATATGAACAATGATAATAAATCCATAAGTGACATGTGTGATGGATGATGGTGGTGAGATGCACTAGTACTTATTCAGAATTTCAGTTCTCATTATTTCTGAATTCTACAAGAATTGTGCTCCAACTTTTTATTTTATTTTAGTTTTATTTGGTGTATAAATCGTTTGTTGCTGATGGGTAGTACGAGAATACTTTGAGCAAGTCCATCTCGACAATTTTTATGGGTTCACCTGGTTAGTGATCAGTTGAAGCATGTTGTTTCCCATTTTTATTTTGTTGTCCAATTACATAGTCAGTTTGCTCCATTCATAGTTTTCATGTTGAGTGTTTGGATTTGTTGATTTTGAGCTCTCCAATATGCCGAATTTATAGGGCAAAGAAAGATTAGAATTCGGAGAAAATGATTTGGATCTGTTGAGAATATGTAGATGTGTAATTCATGGAAAATGACAAGAGTTGAGGATTTCGTATTCTAGAATAATATTATGGTTGGTGACAATTTAGAGCCATTATATGTGTTTTTCTTGATATTTTCTATGGTTCATGAACTCATCATGATAGGATTGTCTAAAAAGATTAGAATCTGGAGGAAATGATTTGAATATGTCGAGAATATGTAGCTGTGTAATTCATGGAAAATGACAAGAGTTGAGGATTTTGTATTCTAGAATAATATTATGGTTGGTGACAATTTATAGTCATTATATGATGGTGTTTTTCTTTATATTTTCTATGGTTCATGAACTCATCATGATAGGATTGTCTAAAAAGTCTCCTTTCATTATTGAGGAATTGCAAGTACATAGAGTTTGTTAGTAAACAATTATTGCTATAATTGGATTTTTGTTCTAATTTTTGTATTATTTTCCGTCTGCACTGTGCTCTACTAATAATTTATATTATAATTGGCGCATATTTAGATATTGATGAACATCTATGAAAGATGAATAGTAATTATCCCTCCAAATAATTATCCATTGGATCTATTATATCGGATGGTTGTGATTTGGCTCTACGAATTCATTCTAGGAAGTGGACCCATTAGATCCACTCTCTTTTTAGGCAAAAAGTTATGGTTTTATAAGCAAAAGTGGTTGTGTTAAAGTCAAAAGTGACAATCTCATTTAAGGTCGTAAAAGTGATAATTTTCATGAAAAATGTGATTATAATTTAAAATACAAAGTGACATCTTTTGGATTAAATGTGAAACTTTTTAGTGTATGTTACCCATTTTCATGTAAAAGTGACACTATTATATTTTAAGTAAATGATTGATTATATTAAAATACGTATGAGTGACACTGTTTAATATATACGTGACACATTTAATACAAAAAATGACATTGTTATATTTTAAGTTAAATGATGAGTTATACTATAATATAAAAAAATGACTTTTTTGTACAAAAGTGACAACTATTAGTAGAAAATTGACATTTTTAACTGCAAAAGTGACGATAATATAGTTCAAGTTAATTTTTTAATTACAATATAACATGTATATGTTAGACTTTTATTTTTATGACACTATTATATTTTAAGTTAAATGCTTGATTATAATATAGGGAAAAATATTATTTGCCACCTGTACTTGTAGCGTTTTTATGTTTTGCAACCTAATATTTTTTTTGTTGTTTATTAACAACCCAAAGTATGCGGGTTTCGCTCTTTGCAACCTTAAGGCTATTTTTCATTCAAAGAATGGTTGAATCGAAGCACGTAAACCTCATGCCTCATCACCAATTATTAAGTTGGGCAATGTTTTCAGGTTTTTAGAATGAGGCATGAGGTTTACGTGTTTCGATTCAACCATTTTTTGAATGAAAAATAGCCTTAAGGTTGCAAAGAGCAAAACCCGCATACTTTAGGTTGTTAATAACAACAAAAAAAATATTAAGTTGCAAATCATAAAAACGTTACAAGTACAGGTGGCAAAAAGTTTTTTTTCCTATAATATAATATGTAAAAATAATATTTCTTAGTGCAAAAGTATAATTTTTTAGTCAAATTTCGAATTCCGCGCTCTCAACTGAGTTTTTTTGATGTGTTTTAGTCAAACGAGATAATGTTATAATTAAAGTTCAATACATGATTATAATAATATGTCAAGTGATATTTTTCTTAGTGCAAAAGTGACATTTTACAAAAAAAGTGACACTATTTCTTTTTTCACTTTTTCCTTAGTACTTTACAAAACTGGTTTCAAAAGTGTCACTTCTGAACCAAAATGTGTTACATTACATCATTTTATAATCAAGACTTTACCTTAAGAGATTGTATTTCCCTTAATTCTGTCACTTTTGGCTCCAAACGTGTCACTTTGGTTTAAACTCATCACCCTTTGCCTCTCTTGTTCTTTTTTTTTTTTGGCTCGTTATCTATATTCATGCTCTTCAACACAAAATCATTAGACAGGTCACCATGCTCGGATAACTTAATAGGTGCAATGTCAAGATTGTTTCATTTGTATTATAATTTATTATTTGAAGGAACTGACATGCCTACTGACCTCTTTCAATTCAAAGACTGGGAAGGTTTCTTGTTTAGGGACACAAGGTTGATTATCAACTCACAGACTCATTCAACTTCATAAAAATTAATCATTCAGAAGTGAAGTCGTCACCCACACCAGTAGTTACAGCAATAAAATAAGCTTTTCATTGATGGACATATCAAATATTAATATAAGTGTACATATGAGACATATATGGAATATGTTAATGCTAAAGAACTTTTATGTATAGGAAAACAAGAAATCTATGTAATCACATTTGTGAATTAGAATAAAATAACTTTATTTTATTGAATATCAAATGGTAAACATATTATATAATAAATTTAACTTAATATGCTAAACAGGAATCACAAAGTAAACATGTAGGGTGCGAAAGCAATCTAACTTAGAGAAAAAAAACCCTATAATTAAGCAAAATGGACATTGCACCAAAAACCTAAAGACATATAAAGAATTTTATTCATAACTTGAGTTGCCAAAAAATAAAAAACTGTAAAGCATAAGTTTTAACCATACCAAGCCAATCATCTACATATTTCTATATAATAAAAGTGTACACAACAACTACAATGTCATGCCAAATCAAACGAAGTTAAAGAAAACAAGAATGAAAAGAAAATGTTACGCTTGCACTGTATCATCCATAATACACAGTAGACATGAAAACCAATATATTTGTCAAAAAAAAGAGGAAAAATAAATGAAAATAAGATTCATTGTCCATTAAAGCAACATTCTTTGAGAATTGGAAAAGGTAATTTATTACAAACAAGACAATACAATATGATCGAATATACATTAACTATGTTCACATAAAAGAAAAAATCACTTACTAACAAAATTGTTAATCAAGGCAAGGGATTGAATGTTCTCAAGTTTCAAAAGAAATTGTCAAATCGGTAGAAAGATAGTTTAGATAATTCCACCGCTTAAAATAATAAGCTCCATGTTAAAGAATTTATGTGGGAACAAACATATGAATGATATTAACTATTGTATTATGATAGTTGTAATATGGGGGCAAGGTATGAAAAGATGCTAAATAATGTTAATTCTTAAGGATATTTTCGTAGAACCAAGACATGAACAATTATCATATTTAATGAACTCTTTTACCATGTCCTCAAACTTTGTGAAATTCAGGAAAAATAATTCAATTATTTAACAATCAAAATAATAGACACATATACTCTCACACGTTTGTGTTAAAAATCAGATACCAATATTGCATACATAAGAAAAAAATGTTCACATATTACATAAACACAAACATTGAGTAAAACAATGCATTATAATAACATTCCATATAAACATAAACATCCAATTTATACAAAATTTCATAATTGGTTTATTTTACAAAATAGGTCAAATTGGAAAAAACTACCTTTATAAGTTAATGGCGACAAGCGTAAGCTCCAACGATACGCACCTCCATGGATAAATAGAGAGAGGAAGACGGAAATTGTGAGAGCCTTAGAGGAGGCTCAGTGCATCTAGGCGAGGGAATTTGAAGAGTATTGATCCAATAAATATGTCGAGAAACATTGATAAAAACATGATTCGTATTGAGATTTTGGAAGACATTAAATCAAAAATGGAGGCGTGGTGGAGATGTTGGCTGAGATTTTAGGGTTAGGTGTTGAGGTCGGCAGAAGGGTTGATGGGAAGAAAATATGAATGTGATTGCCGCGTTTTTATTAACTTTTATAAAAAATTCAAATTATTGGGACGGGTCTGGGTTTGAGGCGGGTTCGGGCTCCATCACACAGTGAAGGAACCATGTGACCGTTACATTTGAATTTAGACCTACAAAAGCACGGCTAGTATAGTAAAAAGAATCAGATTCTTACTCTTAAATAATGGTGGGCCAAAATGCAGAATTAGTCCACTAACTTTAGGCAGTTGGGAATTTAGTCCACCAGATACACGGGTGGAGATTTTAGTCCACTAATTTAAAAAAAGTCGGGCATTTAATCCATTTTTGGCCGGAAATTCGAATTTTGGCCGGAAATTGAATTTTGACCCGATTTTTGGGTATTTTGACCAGAAAAACCGTCCAACATGCCACGTAGGGGCTGACTTGGTTAAAATTTGCCACATAATTGCTGATTGGGTTTTTTTTGGAGGGAAAATTGGCTATTTATACATGCCCTAAAAATCCTTCCTTCTCCCTTGCCGTCGTATTGCTCCTGCAAAAACAAATTCCTAAAAATCCTTCCTTCTCCCTCGCCACTGCTCCATCTTGTTGCTGCAAAAACAAAAAAAAATAAAAAATCCGCCATTGAAGATGTCTCACACTACAGGGTCGGTGAACTGCTATTGTCTCACAGCACATGGTCGAAGGCGAGCTGTTTTACGAACATCTTAGACGGATGACAACCCAGGCAGGAGGTTTAATTCTTGTCTTCTATGGCCTGTAAGTTGTTTTCAATTCATGACTTGTAATAAATCTTAACCTAATCCAGTTTTTTTCTTTTCTCTAAGACTACGAAACAAATTCTTGATTTTTTTTTTATAGAGTGGATGGTGTCGTTTCTTTGATTGGGAGGATCCCCCAATGTGCCCTAGATCGCGGGCAATAATACCTGGTTTATTGAGAAGGGTCAATTCAATGGGAGCTGACAATTCAATGATGCGTGAAAATAGGAAAATGCTTCTAAAGTTGATGGTTTTGGTATTGCTGGTCTTTGTAATTGTTGTTTGTTGGATGTGGCCAAAGATGCACGCCGGGAAGAATGAAAATGTCGGAGTGAAAATGGTGAAGGGGATGATGCTAGCTTGAGGGGATTGTAATTTCTAAGTATTATCTAATGTGGCGATTAAGATGTAATAGTTCTTCTGTTAGTTATGTTGATGTAATCCCTCTATGTAATGACATTTGTTTGGACAAATGCAATTTGTTGTTAATGTAGTCYCTCTATGTTTTCAATGTTTCTATTTGTTGTTTGTATAAAACTTTAGTTTCTGTTGTTGTTTGTTTGGACAAATGCATATATGAAGCTAATGTTTCTGTTTGTTATTTGTTTGAACAAATGCATAAAGATTTTATTT
>BMAC01000412.1:845288-891120 GCA_014905375.1 Phtheirospermum japonicum | reverse complement strand
AGTGCTATAGATTGGGGTGATCATGGTCAAGAGGCTGACACAACAATTGAGTTTGAAGAAAGTGATTTGGTAGATAGTGACTATGACATGGTCAGTGAGAGTGAAGATGATGATCAATTGTTTGAAGACAATGTAGATGCACCAAAAGAAGCTGAGGRTGGAGGCCTTGATGCTGATGAAAATAGTGTGGATTCTGGGGAGAAGGATGTTGTGGACTATGAAGGTAGTCTGTATTGTCATWGTGTGTCTGATGATGAAGATGGTGAAGCCACATATCCAGCTTTTAACCCTGAGCTTCTCTTTGATCCTGTGTTTGAGTTAGGGATGGAGTTCAGTACAAAGAAAAAATTTATGAAAGCTGTCCAATCACATGCAATCAAGACCAGGAGATCATTAAAATTCACCAAAAATGATTCATTTAGGGTCTATGCTGTGTGTAAGGATCATGACTGTCCTTGGATGATGCATTTGAATAAGAAGAAAGATGCTGCCTCTTTTTATATTTGCAAGTATAACCCTAAGCATTCATGCTGTGAGTCATTTAATGTCCAGAATATAAAATCTACTTGGCTGACACAGAAATCCCTAGATAACTTCAGGACAGATCCTAAGAGAAATGTGAGGGGTTGGAGGAAAGATGTGATGAAAGCACTGAGGTGTAATGTTACAAGGGATCAGGCCTACAGGGCAAAAAAAAAGGCTCTTGAAATCATTGAGGGTACTCCTGATGAACAATATAATAAACTTTGGGATTACAGTGAAGAGCTTAGAAGGTCAAATCCAGGGTCAACAATAATCATGGACTCTGAGGATGATGCAGATGGAAACTTGAGGTTTAGCAAGTTTTATGCTTGCTTTAGTGCAATGAAAGAAGGTTTCAAGGCAGGTTGTAGGCCATTTATTGGTGTTGATGGAACACATCTGAAAGGGCCACATAAGGGGGTGTTGCTAACAGCAGTGGGTATAGATGCAAATAATAACATCTATCCACTTGCTTATGCTGTGGTGTCTAAGGAAGATGGGGAAATATGGACTTGGTTTCTCACTGTATTGAAGAGGGATTTGAATATGTTCAGAGAATATGAATTCACATTCATATCTGACAAACAAAAAGGTCTGATCCAAGCTTTCAATGAGGTGTTTCCAGGTAGTGACCATAGATATTGTGTGAGGCATATGCATAACAACTTTATCAAAGCTGGTTATAGGGGATTAGCTTTTAAAATTGCACTTTGGAGGGCTGCACAAGCAAGCACAGTTGGAGAGTTCAAATACAGAATGGCACAAATGAAAGAGCTTAGTAAAGATGCTGCTTCATGGTTCAATGACAAGCCTCCAGTCCATTGGAGCAGATCACATTTCAGTGAGGCCTCAAAGTGTGACATGCTTTTGAATAATGCATGTGAAACATTTAACATGTGTATTTTAGAGGCTAGGGAAAAACCAATCCTCACTATACTGGAGTGGATTAGACAATATCTAATGGAAAGGCTTCAGAAGAACAGAGATGCTTCAAAGAAGTGGAGTGGCAAATTGTGTCCTAGGATCAAGATTATTTTGCAAAAGCATTGGGACAGAGTAGGGGATTGCATGACTCTAAAGTGTGATTCTAACAAGTATGAGGTGTCTACTTATGACGGGGCATAATTTTATGTTAATTTGAATGATTGGTTTTGCAGCTGCAGAGGTTGGGGGTTGAGTGGGATACCATGTATACATGCATGTGCTGCCATTCATTGTGAAAAAAGAGATCCTGCTGATTTTGTGGAACCTTGCTACACAGTTGACTCCTACAAGCAGATTTATGCTTCTGCAATATTGGGCATTAATGGGGAGATGTTGTGGGATGAGACCATGTACATTCCACCTATGCCCCCAAACTTTGCTAGGGGAGTTGGAAGACCACAAAAGGCAAGAAGGTGTGAGTCTGATGAGAGAGCTTTAAAAAGAAAGAAGCATGTCACAGGAAAAAAACCAGTGGCTATGAAAAGGCAACAAAAAACTGTGAAATGCAGAAAATGTGGAATAGAAGGGCATAATGCAGTCACATGTGGAAAAAGAGTACCAAACAATAGTGGGGAGGAAGAAGTTCAACAACAGGTAATTCCAGTTATCTTTTTCTTTTTCTTTAGAAATTGTAAATATGTTAATTTATATTTTCATTTGTGTAGCTGAGAAGTACTAATCCTGGAAATGGTGATGGGGGGTCAACCAACTGCAGTGAAGGAACAATATAAGTGTAAGTAATTCTACACTTGTAAATTATTATTATTTTTTATTAAATTAGACACATAATATGAATTAAATTTGTGCTTCATGTGTAGGGGATAACTGGTGTGAAGAGGCCACCAAGGCCAGCAAACAAAAGCAAGCCTACCCTGTTATCACCTATAATTCCAGACTAATTAGTTTCAGATGAAGATGATTCTAATCCAATTCCTACTCAAATGTCTCAAATTGAAATACCTAAAGTCCTAAAGGTTGGACCTTCAGCTTTTGAACAGCTTCAAATGGGAAATCCATCACTTTCAGGTCCACTGTCAACTGAAGGAAGTCAGAAGTTTAAAAACTTATCCAGCATCACTTCTGATCTCTCAATGAAGACTAGGAAATCAAGAAAATAATTTGTTTGACTATGGACTTTTTCACCTTGAATTTTCTGAATTCTAATGAATTTGATTTTGTTTTGGCATGTAGTTGGAATTGGATGTAATGGGAATTATCTCACTTCTCGTGTATTTTGGCACTTTATATTACATCTTTGACATTTGAATTTGATGTAAAATGAATTTTAGATATGTTTTGGCAGACTGTTTTGGCAGACTTATGTAATAGCTTTTATGTGTTTTGGCAGACTGTTTTGAATTAGAAATGATATTAGCTACTGTTATTAGAGTGGATGATATTGACTTCTCATATGWGTTGGCAGTTTGTTTAGAGTGGAATAGAAATGATATTGGCACATTATTGACAGGCTTATGTGATTGTTGGCTTATGGATTTGTACACACTATTGACAGGCTTATGTAATTTTTGGCTTATGAATTTGTGCACACTATTGACAGGCTTATGAATTTGTGCACACTATTGACAGGCTTATGTAATTTTTAGCTTATGCATTTGTACACACTATTGACGGGCTTATGTATACAAACAGAAACAAAAGCTTAATGCATTTGTACAAACAAACAACAAACATAAACATTAGCTTCATATATGCATTTGTCCAAACAAAAAACAAACAAAATATTCACAGGCTTATGTATACAAACATAAATAAAATCTTTATGCATTTGTTCAAACAAATAACAAACAGAAACATTAGCTTCATATATGCATTTGTCCAAACAAACAACAACAGAAACTAAAGTTTTATACAAACAACAAATAGAAACCATTGAAAACATAGAGAGACTACATTAACAACAAATTGCATTTGTCCAAACAAATGTCATTACATAGAGGGATTACATCAACATAACTAACAGAAGAACTATTACATCTTAATYGCCACATTAGATAATACTTAGAAATTACAATCCCCTCAAGCTAGCATCATCCCCTTCACCATTTTCACTCCGACATTTTCATTCTTCCCGGCGTGCATCTTTGGCCACATCCAACAAACAACAATTACAAAGACCAGCAATACCAAAACCATCAACTTTAGAAGCATTTTCCTATTTTCACGCATCATTGAATTGTCAGCTTCCATTGAATTGATCCTTCTCAATAAACCAGGTATTATTGCCCGCGATCTAGGGCACATTGGGGGATCCTCCCAATCAAAGAAACGACACCATCCACTCTATAAAAAAAAAATCAAGAATTTGTTTCGTAGTCTTAGAGAAAAGAAAAAAACTGGATTAGGTTAAGATTTATTACAAGTCATGAATTGAAAACAACTTACAGGCCATAGAAGACAAGAATTAAACCTCCTGCCTGGGTTGTCATCCGTCTAAGATGTTCGTAAAACAGCTCGCCTTCGACCATGTGCTGTGAGACAATAGCAGTTCACCGACCCTGTAGTGTGAGACATCTTCAATGGCGGATTTTTTATTTTTTTTTGTTTTTGCAGCAACAAGATGGAGCAGTGGCGAGGGAGAAGGAAGGATTTTTAGGAATTTGTTTTTGCAGGAGCAATACGACGGCAAGGGAGAAGGAAGGATTTTTAGGGCATGTATAAATAGCCAATTTTCCCTCCAAAAAAAACCCAATCAGCAATTATGTGGCAAATTTTAACCAAGTCAGCCCCTACGTGGCATGTTGGACGGTTTTTCTGGTCAAAATACCCAAAAATCGGGTCAAAATTCAATTTCCGGCCAAAATTTGAATTTTCGGCCAAAAATGGATTAAATGTCCGACTTTTTTTAAATTAGTGGACTAAAATCGCCACCCGTGTATCTGGTGGACTAAAATTCCCAACTGCCTAAAGTTAGTGGACTAATTCTGCATTTTGGCCAATAATGTTGCTTTTTTTACAGTGTCGTAGTGCTGAATTAGTCATGTGAAAGACTTTTATTGTTCAGTTGAGTCTAACAATATTTATTTATTTTCGTATTTTCTAAATATGAAGTATGTATCTTATATCATAGATATCGGAAATGTGATTAATTCGATATTTTTTCTTTAATACAGAAAAAAAAAATGGATAAAGTTATGGTGTGTTGAGATTTTTATTTTATTTGAAGTTTTGAATTTGCCTAGGTAATAGTGGTTATAAACGAAGTTTGTGATACTTTTTTTATACAAACCTAGTGGTATCTTTACCAATCAGCAGTAATATTTAATAAGAAATGTAGTGCTCTTTATAAACGTTGATATATGTCGAAAATGCCCTTACTATTAATTTAATGTAGGAATTTACACGATTGTCCCTGCTGATATGTCATATTCCCAGTCATCAATATTATCCAATCTAATGGTCAAGATTATTTCTTATCTCAACTAAGGTAAAACTTTCATTAGACCT
Source organism: Phtheirospermum japonicum (assembly GCA_014905375.1). Lineage (NCBI taxonomy): Eukaryota > Viridiplantae > Streptophyta > Magnoliopsida > Lamiales > Orobanchaceae > Phtheirospermum > Phtheirospermum japonicum. The sequence goes on along the minus strand of BMAC01000412.1, from coordinate 886,149 downwards.
ACATCTAGTCATATTAATTATGTTTATGTTATCTTATATTTAGTAGGGTGTTTTTTTTTCCTTTTCCCATCTTGCCATTAGTGGTGTAATTAGTCGCACCCTAGATTTTCAAAAAGATAGAATTTGACTAAAAAATAATTAAAATGACAACATGCACACGCAAATAAAACAAAAATAAAGGTCACACTCTTGTCAGGCTGGAATGTCGACTCATCCGTTAGACCGAATTCATAACTAATAATAAATTTCTAGTTATATTGTTCTACTATCGTTAACAGTGGAGTCATTGGTTTTTAAATTAGAATGCTTGGGTTTAATACTGCTGTAATTTTTATTTTTATTTTTATAATTTTGCAACTTTACGAAAAGATAATCTTCCAAGTATAAAAATAAATTCTCGGGTCAGATGGATTGAAGGGTAATGACCCATCAGTTTGGCCTGACACATTTGTTTGCCAAAAAAGAAGTTTGTTCGATATTTTGGAATAAATATTTTTCATTTTGCCAACAATAATATAGTCACCACAGTTCACAATATATCTATATCTATTTATAAAATGGGAGGTTTTGAGGGAGAATTGATGTGTGGGAGAGAGATAAAAAAAAACCATGTAGGAGAGAGAAAAGTAACCCACGTATAAAATACTTTAATTAATCTTTTTCCCTTACATTTTTTGTTGTTGTTGTTTTTTAGCATGATATTTCGTCTTCTTCTTCTTCTTCTTCTTCTTCTTCTTCTTCTTATTATTATTATTATTATTATTATTATTATTATGATGATGATGATGATGATGATGATGATGATGATGATGATGATGATGATGATGATGATGATGATAATGTTTATTATGTTTATGTTATTGTGATGGTATAATAATTCATCTGCATCTTACATAATTATTCTTTTCCCTCTATTGGCCTCTCTGAACAACAAATTTGAACATATTATTTACATTTGGCTCAAAAAAATTCTCCAGGTAATAGAGGGAGAAATGGTCACGTATTATATGTACTCTAATTAGTTTTTTTCCCATTACTTTTACTTTCGTTGATATTATTATTTTGTAAGCTGGAATTTTTGAATTTTGTTGACTTTCCTTATTATTATTATTATTATTATTATTATTATTATTATTATTATTATTATTATTATTATTATTATTATTATTATTATTATTATTATTTTTTAGCCAGATATTTTTTACTTTTGTTGACTCTTCTTCTTCTTCTTCTTCTTCTTCTTCTTCTTCTTCTTCCTCTGATGATGATGATGATGATGTTTGTCTTGGTTCAATAATTCAGCTATATCTATAATTCATATATCAATTTCTTCCTTCTACTGGCCTCTTTGAACGAGAAAAATTTGAACATGTTATTCTTAAAAAGCTATATGACTATATGTATTTAATAATTCAATTTTTTTTATAGTTTAACTTATCATCATCATCATCATCATTATTGCTTTATTTTATGTTTATGTTTGTGTTTATGTTTATGTTATCATCAGGGTGCAATGATTCTTGTACATATATAATTTATAAATTAACTTTCTTCCCTCCGCTGACCTCTCTGAACAACAAAATGAACATAATATGTACATTTTGGATTTATTAAGTTTATCACAAAGTTTAGACTTATATAATTATTATTATTTTGTACATATTATTCACGATTTTTATATTTTATCTTTTGTTTAATAATTATTATTATTTGGAACATATTATAAGGCATGATTTCAAAAAATTATCAATTGTATTTTCTAAAATGCAACATCATATAATAATATTTGATGCCAAATTTTAAATGCTAAATATGATATCAAACACTAAAATAACTTAAAATTATAAATCACAAATATTAGAGGGTGGTTCCACTTGTATAAATAATGGTGTGCTCGCAAATCGTTATTTGGACGAAACTTCAGTATTGCATAGGTATTCTTTCGAAACCTTAGACAAAATATTGAAAGACAAAATGAGATTGAAAATCTCATCTTCGAGGTAGCTTCCATTTGGAGGTAAAATAATAGTCTTGGGTAGAGATTCTTATCAAATTTCGCCCCTGATTTCAAAAGGCACTATAGCAGAAAACTCTGAGCAATGATCAATTCTTCACATAAATGAAGACATTGTGTGGTCATCAGGTTGGCGAAAAATATGAGGGTGCAAAATTTCAGTTTCATCCCGATTGTGTTGAATTGCCCAAAAAAAAATCTAAGTGGACAAATAGCATAAGAGATGGAAACAGTGATGTTATTAAATTGAAATCGCGAATGGTCTATTATTGAAAGACTATGGCGTCGCTATTGCATTAATTAGGGTGAGCAATTTGGAATAACTGCTGAAAGTTTTGTTTATTTGGAGTGTCGTGCTATTCTTGCCCCAACACATGATGTTGTCGATTTGATTAGTGTATATATATAAAGTCATTGAATGAAGGAGAATGTAAGGTATATTCGAGTTGTGATAGTGTGTGCAAATTCGATTCAAATATTGAAATATTGAACGATATCTACTCAACAAGGTTTCTAAGCAAAATCAAGTATTTTTGGATTGCCGAACAATGAGATAAAATTGAAAGTTGGTACTTCAATCATGTTTGAGAAATATTCATCATTCTCTCGAATTGTGCAATGAAACTAGTTTGGTTGTTACAAAATATGACAATCATACTTTAAAGGCTAGGATTCTATAAAGAAGCAATACATGTGAATTAGTGTTGATTCCTATAATGACCATCACACAATCTGATCTGGAATTTCCTTTTAAGTTCCAAAGACAATAATTTCCAAGACAATAATTTTTATCTTTTCAACATAGACGAAAGACCTTTTTACTCTTTATCCAAATAGAAATCATAATAAGTATTCTCCAAACACCCTCGTGTCCATAAGTTTTCTTTTTCAAACCATAAAACTATTTCATTAGCTCTAAATATTTTCCCTTTAACCTGAATATCTTCATCTCATGTCTAATATGGATAAGCAATAGCAGGGGAGAGAACCCACAGAGGGGGAAAAAATAAACCTCGGCCGGTTACTATTCGAAAAAAGGTGAAAGAACCTATTAAATGGGAAAAACTACAACCCCCATCCTTTTCTCTTTCAATTTAATGTTGAACAACGGGCATTGCTAATGACGCAGAGAAACTAAAGAGTAGTACTAAAGAACAGATATTCAAAGTTTCAATGGAGACTCCTGGGTTAGATAAGTTGTTGCAATTATAGATGACAAGTATTTCGAGGGATTTAGATTCATTTAACAATTTTATTTTTCATTTAAAATTCAGTTGATGCATATTTAGAAATACATTAATACACATTTAGAAAAGATTTAAAAAAAGAATCTTCCTCTAAATTTATATCCTCATAACCTGTGTGTATGTTTTACATGCTTCGTTTGGTAAAATAAAATTTCTTGGTGCTTCAATTGCTTATATGTCATTCAAGCCTAATATATACCTAATATTTTCTTTTAATTGTATTTTTCCTAATTTAATATTTTTATTTTATTGTATTTTGCCTAATTTATATTTTTTTATTATATTTTCAAAAATTTTAATAGGTAAGTAATTTAATGTTTTCCTTTTATTATATCCCGCCTAATTTATTATTCTTATTTTATAATATCTGAAAATTTTAAAATATGTAACTAATAATTATCATCCAATTTAATCTAAACATATGAATGTAAAATAATTTATATAAATAGAGATTAGATGCGGGTTGAGAATGTGACATCTTTTAAATATTTTAAGTATGTAAATAAAATTATTAACAAATCTAATTTGAAACATAAGATTATTTAATAATTACAATAATTAATAATTAAATTAGACATATAAAGGCACATGTTGAATATCCTTTGAGCATTTCATTTTAAATTTAAAACTCTTTTATCAAAAATATATTTTATTAATATTTTAATATTTTCCTTTTACTATAATTTTCCTAATTTATATTTTTCTATTATATTTTGAAAATTCTCTAATTTGTAACTAATTTAATATTTTTCTTTTATATATTGCCTATTTTAATTTTTTTTATTTTATTTTGCCTAATTTATTATTTTATTTTATCATATTTTGAAGTCTTCAAAGTATATAAATAATAATCATTAACGAATTTAATCTAAATATTAAAATGTAAAATAATTTAATAATGATATTGAATAATTAGAAATAATTTAATAATGATAATTTAATAAAATAATTTGACAATATGACATATTTTGAATAATTTTAAGTATGTAAATATAATTATTAACAAATCTAATTTAAACATTAAAACATAAAATTATTTAATAATTACAATACTGAATTAATAGATTAGACATGTAAAGTCACGTGTTGAATATCCTTTGAGTTTGTTATTTGAAATTTAAAATTTGTTCTCAATATATCATGTATAATATACGGGTGTTAAATTAGTATATATATGTATATATATATATATATGTGTGTGTGTGTGTGTGTGTGTGTGTGTGTGTGTGTGTGTTATATTTAAAATTTAAATATCTAGCATTGTTGTATGGGTCCAATAGGACTTGTTATCTGCCCTAAACAGTCAGATTTTATGTTTAAGCACATTTGAGTCAGGTTTAAGCCTATGCATCTTAAAGAGACATTCATTAGTTATCCATGCTTTAAACCCACTTCGTTGTCATTTTAATCATGTAATGATTTCAACTCGCATGATTCACCATGCGCACACATATTTGATTACAACGGTGTTTGGTTGGATAACCAACCTTACGTATTTGAATTTTTATTTATATGGCCACCTTTTTCGTCCACGAACTGAATAATACTAAGTAATATTTACCATGAATACCATCCCATATTAAAGACTTTGAATACCATATATAAGTTGCAAAACACAGTGTTGTTTGGTATGTTGTGTGTTGACCTGAAACTAAGCACCCCAGTTAAACTAGCTCTCCCATGAGTTTCTGGTCCCTGCATTTTCTTTAGTTTATAAACCCTATGGGAATGGGTTGGGAATTAATTTCTACGAGGAAAACCTATTATCTAGGGTTTAATATTGACTTGTAGAGAATTCCTTGATCTTGTTCTCATTGTCTGATTGTCATACATATTGTAGATACATAAATCGCTATTTAACTCGCTTGATTCTACGTCCATCCCCATAGGATATATTAATATTTCCCTTCTGTTCACATAAAAACATACACACTCGTGTGTGTGTGTGGACGAAGGGTGGGTCTTCACTTGATGCATACTCGGTGGAGTGTAACATGCATTGACTATAATGAGTAGGTAAAACTCCTCCCAACGAGAACTTAGGGTCAATCTAACACTATATAATTGAAAAATTTTGATGATTGAGAAAATTTCATGTCAGCCGAACAATATGGTCAAATTTCTTATTAAATTAATAATTTATTAATATATGGTGTTCTTTTGTCAATTTTATAAATAGTACAGAATTGTTCAATAGATAGCACTACGGGTGAATAAATTTAGCACTAAGTGTATGTAGAAACAACACTGAAATTTCGTCAACAAATCCTGCACCTAATCAAAATTAAAATCTATTGTAATCAAGGTTCTATATATTCTTTTGTTGGAGTAACAAGGTTTTTATGTAATCCTTTGAAAAGGCATTACATTTGATTTTGAACATTATGTTATCCACATTATTTTTCTTTTGTGTTATTTAAATTGTGCCCAAACATTGTGTTCTATTTTGATGCTTATAAACATAATTTTATAAATTTGAAATTGAAATATGTGGCATTTACACTAGAAAAAATCTAAAGCTACGAGTATTTGCAATAGTCAGAGTTGAAGTTCCAAATCCCACGTAAAAGTCTATTTACTCCCACAATGTGTAAGTTTGAAATATGGAATAATGTACAAGTATAAAGTTTCACAAGTGTTTGCACTAGTCGGGATTGAACTTTCAAATCCCACTTAAAAACCTTTTTACTCCCACAATGTATTAGTATGAAAACTCCAAGTACATAATTGTAAGTGTTAGATTCTCTTATTATGAAACGCATAAGTGTGCGATTAGAATTCTATACTAATTATGTTTTATGAATTTTGGAATTGAACATTCAAATCCCACTTAATAGTATTCATTTTACTCTTACGTAATTTAAATGATGGAATAAAACACAAGTATAAGGGTCCACATTTATAGGTTTAAATATTGTATTGTTAATTTGTAGGTCTATGGTTTTGAAAATAAGTATCAGTAACTGATGTTGCTTCGGTATTACAATCACCGAAACTAACATCAACCAGAGTTTTAATAAAAACAAGCAGCAGAAATATAGATGATAAATACAACAATTTAAATTCAGTTCACAAGTAAAAGTGCTTGTGAACATGGGTGTACAAACCCGAAAACTATATTACTTTCTTTGTTCAAGATCAATATGAAAAGATATGAAGTAATATATGAAAATTATAGTATCAAACATGTGATACTAAAATACTTGTTGCCTTGAAGGATTGTCTTCTCCGTTGGTCATGTAACTTCAAAGACCTTCTTGATCTCGGACAATGGCTTCAAGTATGTTACTTGCTTGTGTTCTTGCTCGGTTATCTGCATCGTCCTGCAACTTCAAATCCGCGCGTCTCTCGTAAAAAACGTGATCAATTCTTGTCCTCTCTTGTCTTAAATAGACAGTCCTAAACTAAACTTGGTAAACAAGTAAAACAAATCTTAAACATAACCTAGGAAACTAAATAAAGTCCTAGACACAATATAGGAAACAAAATCTAGATTCCTAATTTATTTTGTGCCCAAGAAAGGCAAACAACTAAAAAAAATTATTGCCAAAAATAAATTTTCAACACTATTGTACAAGTATTTGCACTATTTAGAATTGAACTTTCAAATCCCAGTATAAAATCTTTTACTCCCACAATGTATACGTATAAGAATTCAGGAGACTAATTTTGACTATTACTCTCTTTTATGAAACTCATAAGTGTACATCTATATAACCATAATTATTAAGTTTCACGAATTTTGGAGTTGAACATTCAAATCCACGTTAAAAAGTCTTTTCATATGAAAAAGGACCGATTAATTAATTCCAGAAAATAACAATTTGAAGTATATTCATCATCTAATCAAAAGGAGATTTTTAAAATATACTATAGGTATGATCTTTTATCATATAAATTCCTTGATTATGAAAATAAAACAAAATACTTTTTTCATAGATCTATATTTCAAGGAAATGAAAATCAAGAGATTTCTTACACGTCTAATGAGTCCCCTTTGGATATGCCGAGAAACATCCCTATTAATAATGTAAATATTATCTAAAACAATATCTAGAAAAGGTCAATTATCTCTGTATGGAAGAAATGGCATATCTGAAATATTTATTTCCAAAGTTCTCAATTTTTGTCTTAAACAAAAAGTCCATATTTAATATAAATGATGGAATAAATTACAAGTATAAGAGTTCACATCATAGATTTAAGTTAAACGTTGTATTAACGTCATAATAAGAGGTAGATTAGGTTCGCTGAATTCCTCAAAATGAATTAAACACGCAACCTATTTCACTCTTTTTGTTGCATATATTGAATAAGGATGCGAAGATTTGATTAAGATTTTCAATTTTGCAATGATTTCTTATCTTTTCAACATAGACGAATGGCCTTTTTACTCTTTCTCAAAATTTAAATCATAATAAGTATTCTCCAAACGCCCTCGTGTCCATAAGTTTTCTTATTCAAACCATAAATCTATTTTATTAGCTCTAACCATTTTCCATTTAACCTGAATCTCTTCATCTCCTGTCTATTATGGATAAGCAATAGCATGGGAGAGAACCCACAAAGGGGAAAAAAATAAACCTCGGTCGGTTACTATTCGAAAAAAGGTGAAAGAACCTATTAAATGGGAAAAAAATACAACCCCCATCCTTTTCGATTTCAATTTAATGTAGAACAACAGGCATTATTAATGAAGCAGAGAAACTAAAAAGTAGTACTAAAGAACAGATATGCAAAGGTGCACTGGAGACTCTTGGGTTAGATAAGTTGTTGCAATTATAGATGACAAATATTTCGAGGGATTTATGGAGGATATCATCAAGTCTTATGACACTCAATCTAGGACTTTCAAGTTCCCAGACGGAAAGGTTCTGAAGATAAATTTCGAGTAACGTAAGTAGAATTTTGGGTATCCTACAAGGCAATAAATGAATTGGGAAAATACATTGTAGAAGGAGAAGGTTTAATATATCTGCCAAGGGTTTTGTGGATGTTTAATAAATTCAACAAAATTTAACTAATTCTGACAGGGAATGCACATTTACTCCAAGTTGTTCATTTTGTCAGTTATTAGACTAGATCTTCTGGATTGGTCAATTTCATCCTTTACACAAAAGCTACTAAGAGACTGGAAGATATTAACATGTTCAACTAGGATAAAGTTGTAAGGATGTGTTGCTTGAATCTCTTGATTCTTTCCGTCCGAGGTACATGAAGAATCGAACATCGTGGGGAATAGTCATATATTGCTAGTAAGCTTTTCCAGAGATTATAGTATGGTTATTATTTATTTATTTATTTATTTATTTACTAATAATAAACTAGCATTTCGAAAATATAAATTAAGGGCGTGTGTGTAAATGAGAAACTAAAGATATGTTAAATATGTTAACTTCACTATTCTTTTTTGGAACATGTGAGAAATGAATAGTGGACTAGTGTTATGGGAACGGAGGGAGTGAAATTTGATATAGTATTGGTTCCACGTTATATCTTGTAGGTGTTATATCTTGAGTTTATGTACGTTAAGGCACCTGATGCAAATACTCCTCATTCCTGGTGGAATTGCGAAAGAGTAAAAGACATTATATAGGATCGGCGTGGTAGTGTTGAAAGGGATTATCATGTGGAACTCAAAGTTAAAATTTAAAGGCATTCCGTACGTGCACAACATCACATTGGGAGGTATATGGAGTTAATGGGGGATGAGAAAGTTTTACTCAAGTTTAATTTCATTCTTAGACTTTGAGAGGTATATATCATAACTCGGCGGAGCCAAGGGTATGCATGTGAATATCAAGATTCTAATAAAATGAAAGAAAATATTCTTTATGTTTCTGTAGTTTTGTAGAAATGCAACTTAAAGATATGATGTTAGGTTTCGTGATAGATGTCACCAGACCTAACATCAATTGAATCTTCAGAAATAGCAGCGGAAATAAAAACACAATAAATTAATTTCAGTTCGTAAGTAATCGTAATTACGAACTTGGGTGTACAAACCCGAAAACTATATTACTTTTCAATTGTTCAAAATCAATTAAAAACTATAAAAGTAATATACGAAAAACCAAATTTTATCAAATACTTGATACACAAAATACTCGTCGCTTCTTCTTTAGTAGAATCCCTTCGTTGGTTACGCAATGTAGAGATCCTTCCAATTTTCCAGCAAAGCTCTGAGTTGTTCGTTCCGTGTTCTGCTCCAGAATATGTGCGTCGTGTGTCTATTTCTTTCTTGCGTCTTCTCCATTTTATAAAACAAGACTCGTAGTATTGTTAAACAAGTTAGATAAGTATTTAGGAAACTAAATAAAGTCCTAGACTCCAACTATGAAAGAAATCTAGAGTCCTAAAAATACTTTGTGTCCTAAGAAAGGCAAACTACAAATAAGGAATTTATTGTTGAAAATAATATTCCCAACAATCTCCCCCTTTTGACTTTCACAAAACTACCATGACGCAACCAAAATGTTCAACACTAAAAAACAAACTTACTCCGACTAAATAAGCAGTAAAAAATAGACAAAATTTTCCACAAACATCCAAAACCAAAAGAAACTAAAGAAATCACAAAAGGAACCTAAACGTCACGAGCCTTCTTTGCCCGTTGAGAGTACGAAGATGTTCCTTCACCATCAGCTTTTCTTTTCCGCAGCTTCTTCACTTGCTTCAAAAAAAAAAAATCTGAATCGTTTGTTCTTTCTTCTTTTCTCATTGGCCAAGCTCGCCAACACGGTGGCAGCCTTGCCATCAGCAGCACCAGCATCTCCACCAGCATCTCCAGTAGAAACTCCAGCAACATCGTCGTCCACGTCATGCCTATCTCCCCCTTTTTGTTCAGAAATCAAAAGAGCCTCAAACAGGGAACCCCTCAACGCCAGCAGCTGAGCACGCTGGCTGTCAAGCTGAGCAATTTGGTTGTCAAGTAAGGCCACCTGAGCACGAACAACTGGGGCCATCAACTGCACCATGTTGTCATCGGTGACAGGACTCGCAGAGGTGTCACCACGGGCATAATCATCTTGAATAGGCGCATTCCAGGGCAAATCAACAACTCGGGCCCCAGAGAGGTGCTGGCTCCTTAAGGTGAACCACTCCGCCTCACCAAGGAGCGAATCATCCTCGGAGGGATCGAAGCCTTAGTTCTCCAAAATACTGTATATCAAAGAGGAAAAACAAAGAGATGAAGAAAACTTAGAGGAGGCAAACATTGTGACCATATCAAACACTAGCTGGCCGAAGTTGAATTTAATCTCATTGCCAACTCTGAAGAGAAACTGAGCCTGAGGTCTAGTCAACACAGTCGAGTTTTTTGAAGGTACCCAGTTGAAAATTGCCACTTTATGTAGAACTGAGTAAAGCGATGTCATCCTTGTGCTAGGCAATTGTTCACGCCAAGTCGTGAGCAGCCCTCCAGATAAGAAACCAATAACCTCGTACATGTTGTCAACTGTGGAGTCCCCGTTGTAACTCTCAATCCCAAAAGCCTCATTGACCAACTCAGGCGTGAAGGAAAGATCCGCCCACGCACATATACTTTCCCATAATTTTCGAAATTAGGCACAGCAACAGAAGATAGAAAATTGGCATAAAACTCGAGAACCACATCTCGAACAAATGGCATTGCAGTGGAAACCGTCGAATACAGTCCCTTGTGTTCAAAATAGGCAATCAAATCTTAGTGTTTGAACAACTCAACAGGGACTCGCCTTTCGTCAATCATGCCGCGAGCCTTGTAGTCAGAGAAAAGGGCCTCAGCCTGAGGGGTGAGAAACTGCACAGATAGAGGAACTATATCCTCAACCTCAACTTCATTGGAGGCCGGGACATCGTCAGCATCTTTGATAGGTGGAGATCGTGTATCCTGAGGAGGAGAATCACTCGCAGCACTAGAACCCGGGCTGGAAGGAGAAACAACATCCTGGAAGGGTGATGTTGGATTTGGTGACAAATCACCAGTCCCAACATCAGCCCGCTGAACACCTTCAGCCAATGTAACCTTGGACTTCTGCTTCCTTTTCTTCATGGCACCCTTCATAGAACTCAGTAGGTGCACAAGAGGAATTTCATCTGAATCGTCAGGAGAACGTTCCAGAAGAGTATCAGAAGTGGGAGAGAGCGGAGGCGTATTTATGACAGGGGGATCTTGACCACTGGGATTGGAAGAACTTGAAACATCTCCGGTGAAAAAATCCACTATTTCATAAGGTGGAATAGAGTACTCAGTCTCCGTTGAACCAGGAGATACTTTAATAGATGCTGGAGGGTTCTTCTTGTCCGAAAGCTTCACAGTCTGCTTTCGGCGTCCAAGACCCTTTTTGGCCACCTGGGGAGCACTTGAGGCTGTCGGAGCCGTGACAGTCGCCGGAGGCACAAACTCCGCGTCATCAGAGTCAGTGGCAACAATAAAATCTTTAATGAGAGTCATATGTTCAATTGGCACAAATCGACGTGGCCCTGCTTGGCTCTTAGGAACTGCCGGCGGGACAACTCCCGGAGGAATATTCCTTAACCACCGTGACCTCTTTAGAGTGGAGTCACCGGTATGACCAAAAACCTCGACAATAAATGGTAGGTCAGGAGGGTTATCGATGTTAATCTCGTTTCTTGGTTGACCGGGAATCACCTGGGCTAAAGGAGCGGCGTCAGTCGGGGCTGAGACCGGAGATATGATAAGAGAGATCGCCGGAGCGGAACTTCTTGGTTCTGGAACAACTGGTGACGGGTGTCGGGTAAAGGTAACACCTATCTCCTCGCGGATGTCATGCCCACCAACTCTCAGCAACACCAGAGCTACCTGTTCGCCGGAGCGTGCAACCCCTGTCGGAAGTTCAGGAACCCTAGACCCAGATGGTGAATTTGACATCCTGCAAATCTCAATAACACACAAGACAAGGAGTAATAAAATCGAAAAATACTGGGAGGAATTTGAGTTTGAGAGGGATTTTAATTTTACAAGAGAGAGAGAAAGGGTGAATGAAAGTGTGCCAAAACGGTAAGAAAAGCTCCCTTAAAAAACATAAAAATAAATTTACCTTTGGAGAGGAGAGAGAAACTGAAGGAAAATAGGAAAGGAAATATTTACAAAATCTACCCTACTTTATTTAAAACAAAGAAATATTACCCCCAGTAACATAATCTTTCCAAATAAAAAGCCCACTATCCCTTAACACAAGGAAACAAATCTCAACTATAACTGACCATGAACCCATTAAATCAAACCAGTTATTAGCACAAGGAGACCGAATATAAGCTGAAGATTGAACCATCACCATGGTAATATAAAAACCGTACTAAGTGAAAAATCCAAAATTTATATCAATCTCATAGTACCTGCCTAGCACAGCCGGTCATAGCGGCACTGAAACAAACAAATAACTACATCCTTAATAATAATCAAGAGAAGTCAGAATAAGAAGCAAACAGAAGAAACAAAACACTCAGCAAAACAGGCAATTCACAAAATATGAATGTCTTAAATTATGCCTAAAAGGATGACCTAGAAAGATTAAAAAAACAATTCACATAAAGATTTTCAGAGACTTTGATTGGTGTTGTTTTTCATGATTGATGACATTGGTCCCAACATTACATAAGGCAAAGTCAATGAAATCAAACCCCTTAACCCAAGTTAATGACAATGTCAAAATCGCTCAATAAGGTGAAATTTAAAGATCAGACCTTTAGTCTTGATTTTCTTCATCTTTTTCAGATTTGAAGAGAATTATTATATCTTCAGCAATTGCTGTTAACACCTTTTGTTTTTGGACCTAGGAGAAAACCAGTTTCTGCGGGAAAGTTTCACAATCACCAAATCAAAGAGGTCAGTCCTTTTGTCATCACTTTTATTTCAACACACGGCCTTATTTCTCTTTAAATCAGACTCAATGCATTTGAATTATGTATGAAACAAAAATTAAAAATGCATGCAAAATATACAGATGTTATGACTGATGACATCTTTGGGCGTCATAACATCAAACCTAACACGGACTAGACTATGTACATTCCGATATCTCTTCTCAAACAAGAGAAGGTCTCCAGGTCTAATGCTTTTGTGAATATATCAGCGAGCTGACTGTCTGTCCCTACATGTTCAAGACTTATTATCTTTCTCTCAACCAAGTCTCGGATGAAGTGATACCTGATGTCAATGTGCTTTATACGAGAGTGCTGAACTGGATTTTTTGAGATGTCAATTGTGCTCGTATTATCACAGAGTACGTTCAAAATACTGCTATGGAGACCGTAGTCTTCAATCATCTGGTTCATCCAAAGAAGTTGCGTACACGCACTTCCAGCTGCAATGTATTCGGCTTCGACTGTAGACAAGGAAATACGGTTTTGTTTCTTGCTATACCATGAGATTAGATTATTCCCCAAAAAGAAACAACCCCTTGTAGTACTTTTCCTTTCAAATACATCCCCAGCCCAATCAGAGTCCGTATAGCCTACCAATTCAGTGCATGTTTCTTTAGTATACCATAACCCTAAGTCACTAGTTCCTGCCACATATCGAATTATTATTTTAACGGCTTTCAAATGTGACTCCTTAGGGTTAGCCTGATATCTCGCACACAAGCATACACTATACATGATGTCAGGCCTGCTGGAAGTTAGATAAAGGAGACTACCAATCATGCTCCTATAAAGGGTGTTGTCAACACCAGACCCAACATCGTCTCTCAACATTTTCTTATCTTTACCTAGAGGCGTTCTCTTAGGTTTCTCACCTTCTAAACCAAACTTTTTGACCATATCCTTTGCATATTTGGTTTGTGATAGAAAAGTTCCATCATCAAGTTGCTTAATTTTTAGGCCAAGAAAATACAAAAGATCACCTTGCATACTCATCTCGAAAGTGTCTGACATTCGAACCACGAAATCCTTTACAATCTGTTCGTTAGTCGAACCAAAAATAATATCATCCACATAAATTTGGACAATAAGAATGTGTTTCTGGGATTTGAGCAGAAATAGATTCTTGTCAACCTCACCTCGTCTAAAATTTACAAATAATAGATATTGAGTCAGCCTCTCATACCAAGCTCTTGGAGCTTGCTTTAAACCATACAAGGCATTTTTGAGTTATAAAACAAAATGAGGTTTGTGAGGATCCATAAAACCTTTGGGTTGCTCAACAAATACTTCCTCGCTCAAAACACCATTTAGAAATGCACTCTTAATGTCCATTTGATGCAGTGAAATTTTCAAATGACATGCAACTGCAAGAAGTAATCTTACCGATTATATACGTGAAACCGGTGCGAATGTCTTGTCAAAGTCGATACCCTCAATTTGAGTGTATCCTTGTTCCACCAACCTTGCTTTGTTTTGAACGATGTTTCCAGCTTCATCCGTCTTGTTTTTGAATATCCACTTCGTTTTAGTGACATGTGTATTTTAAGGACGGGGAACTAGGTCCCAAACATCGTTCTTTGTGAACTGGTCCAGTACCTCATGCATTGCTTTAATCCAGAATTCATTCTTCAATGCATCCTCCACTCGTTTTGGCTCTGTCTTATAAAGGAACAAAGTCTCTTGAATTTGAGAACAATTAGTGGATAAACAGACAAATCTTACCATTTCCTTGAAGTTAATCTTTTTTTTTTCTCGTACTCCTCTGATGAAGTTCACCAATAATATGCCCGGTAGGATGATTCTTTTGAATTCTTGAGGGAATATCTCTTTGATAAAGATCAATTTGATTTTCAGGATCCTCATCCTCTGAATCAGAATCAGGAACTTCAGGAGTCGGTGTTAGGACTGGTGAAGGGTCTTCAGTCCCAACATTGTCTGCTTGTTCAGGATGTGGTGTTAGGTTCTCTGACATGTCACCGGTCCCGTCATCGCCTGCAATATCGCTTTGTGTACCTGCACTATCATGTAACTCATCCACAACAAATTGAGGATTCTGATCATAAACAAGATCATTATCCTCAGCAGGTTTGATACCACTAATCAAATCATCAAACTTTACATTGACAGGCTCCATCATGAAACGTGTTCGAAGGTTAAATAGTCTATAAGCGTGACTGTTCTGGGAGTATCCCATGAAAATGCATTTGTCACTCTTAGAGTCCAATTTTGGAAGATGCATCCTGTCATTCAAAACATAACACAAACATCCAAAGACGTGGAAATAACTCAAATTAGGATTTTTTCCCAACAACAATTCATAGGGTGTAACATGTGACCCGGGTCTGAAATACACCCTCTTGATTGTGTGGCAAGTGGTATTCATTGCTTCTGCCCAAAAACGTTTTGCAATACCATTTGAAATAAGCATGGTTCTAGTCATCTCGACAAGAGATCTATTTTTTCTTTCGACTATACCATTCTGCTGGGGAGTAATGGGTGAGAAAAACTCATGAGTTATTCCTTCCTTTGAACAATAGTTTGAAAAGGCTTCATTTTCAAATTCCCTACTGTGATCAGACCTAATTCTACCCATGTTCACACCAAAACGAACAGACAATTTTTTTTGCAAGGTTTTTAAAACTTTGAAAAGTTTCAGATTTTTCCCTTAAAAACTCAACCCAAGTGAACCTATAAAAATAATCTACAACAACCAGAACATATCATTTACCTCCAAGTCTTTCCACCTCCATTGGTCTAATGAGGTCCATGTGCATGAGTTCAAAGAAATTTGAAGTGGTAAGGCTCTGAACATGTGGGTGCGGTACCCTGACTTGTTTCCCCTTTTGGCATGCTTCACACACTGGAATGATCTTTGTGCTAAGCTTCAGTAGACCATTTACATCCTCTCTTTTTTACAAGTATTTCTAACATCTTATAGTTGACATGTCCAAGCTTTTGATGCCACACCTCTGCATCGCTTAATTGTGATAACTTGCAGAAAACATCACCCTTTATTTGATAGCAGTTATCAGATGTTCTTTGCCCAATGAGAATGCATGAATTTACTTCATCATAAACTTCAAACTTCTCCTGTGTGAACTTGACACTGAACTCTCCATCACACAGCTGACTGATGCTGATCAAGTTGGCTGTTAGTCCTTCCACTAATAACACGTTTTCAATTTTCACAATTCCTGGTACATGGAGTGTTCCTTTTCCGACAATCTGACCGTTTGCACCTCCCCCATATTTCACTTTTCCACCTTTGAATTTCACAATGTTCGAAAGGAGGTCTTCGGAACCAGTCATGTGCTTGGAACATCCACTGTCAAAATACCATGCTCCCGGAATGTGGGATTTCAGAGAAGTGTATATCATGTTACATTTGACCTCCCCCTTTCTTACCCAGACTCATTTGCACTTGGTGTTGCCTTTGGTGATGACACCTTGAGTCTTATCACGACTCCCAACATCTTGATTAATCCTCTGAAAAGGACTTTTCTTCCCAGTTCTCTTCCAACAAAAGGGGCGAATGTGGCCATGATCACCACAGTGATGGCAAACATAATGCCTTCTTCTCTTCTTATGGCGCTTGACAAACTCTTGGTTGGGGCTGACTTGATGCGATTGTTGCTCCGGTTTGTAACCAATCCCATGTTTTGAGGACTCAGAGAATGACAACCCCAAAATTTCATCGAGCTTTGTTGTTCCTTTATTGAGGTTCGAAAGAGTGTTCTGAGCCTTCTTCAGATCGGTCCTTACTTTTTCTAATTCTAAGTCTCTCCTTGTGATGACTGACTCCAGATGAGTAATTAATTCCACTTGATCGTTATTCTCATGGACGAGTTTTTCAACCTTGATCATGAGAGCTTACACCTTTAGTACCCGATTTCCCCATTTTTCAAACAGATCGTCATACTCTCGGCACAATTTCTTATACTCGTTAGTTGTTTCTTTGACTTCTGCATTCAAACACAAGATGTTGGGTTTGGTGTTACCAACTCGTATGTCATCATCCCAGACAAAATTAGCAAATAATGTCGGAACTGACTTAGGTGAGTCAGCGTCATCTTCATCAAATTCCTTTGAAATCAAACTCTTTTTCCTCAATGTGTTGGCACATTCATTCTTGTAGTGTCCCCATCCTTTGCACTCGTGGCATTGAAATTCACTAATAGGTTTAGGCGTGTTTGTTGTTCTGGGCTCAGATGATGAGGGTTGATAATTGGGGAGTTTTCTTCCAGTCGATTTTGGAGGTGGGTTTTCTGTTTTGAATTTCGAAAAAGTACCTCCAATGTTTTTTCTTCTCCTCTGATGTTTGTTGTATTTTTGGAGGTGGCTCATATACACCTCTTCCTCTCCAAGAGTAGTATTCTCGATTTCGTCCAGCAAATCTTGCCAATCAACAGCTTCACTGTCATCATCCGTGTTGACATCAATAGTAGGGGCCACGTTCTTCTCTTTCGATTTGGAACCGAGATGTTCCATTTTGTACGTTTTGAGTGACCCAAATAGTTCATCGAAGTTTAACTTATTCGATTCTTCAACGGCAACCACTTTATAGATAATTTTTTTTGAAATAGATCTAAGCAGTTTTCCAACCATACGTGGATTTGATACAGGCTCGCCAAGTTCTCCACACTCATTTTCAATCTCCGAAAGTCTCATGGCATAGTCCATGATTGACTCTTTTTCCTCCATCCTCATTGCCTCGAAGGTAGCAGTTAGCATTCTCAGCCTTGATCTTTTCACACTGTGAGATCCTTCGCACACCATCTGCAAAGCATCCCAAGCATCCTTTGCTGACTCACACTTACTGATAACCTTGTAGTAATTTGATTCAACATACCCACAAAGGGTGTTGATGCACTTGGATTTCCATTTAGACTCCGCAATTTCAGCAGCGGTCCAGTCTTCTTCTTTCTTGGTTCTCCATCAGCATCAGTAACTCGTGGTTTCTCCCATCCAACTAGGATGGTTCTCCATGCTCGTTCATCAATGTTCTTTATATGCCATAACATCCTTTGCTTCCAGAGTGAGTAGTTCTGTCCGTTGAGGATAGGAGGTCGAGGATTCCCTTGAGCGTCCATCATGTCGAATCTACAAAACAAGGATCGAAATACTTAGAGTTAAGTATCCTGCTCTGGTACCAATTGTAGTCTTGTCGAAATGCAACTTAAAGATATGATGTTAGGTTTCGTGATAGATGTCACCAGACCTAATATCAACTGAATCTTCAGAGATAGTAGCGGAAATAAAAACACAATAAATTAATTTCAGTTCGTAAGTAATCGTACTTACGAACTTGGGTGTACAAACCCAAAAACTATATTACTTTTCAATTGTTCAAAATCAATTACAAAATATAAAAGTAATATACAAAAAACCAAATTGTATCAAACACTTTATACACAAAATACTCGTCGCTTATTCTTTAGTAGAATACCTTTGTTGGTTACGCAACGTAGAGATCCTTCCAATTTTCCAGCAAAGCTCTGAGTTGTTCGTTCCGTGTTCTGCTCCAGAATATGTGCGTCGTGTGTCTATTTCTTTCTTGCATCTTCTCCCTTTTATAAAACAAGACTCCTAGTCTTGTTAAACAAGTTAGATAAGTATTTAGGAAACTAAATAAAGTCCTAGACTCCAACTAAGAAAGAAATCTAGAGTCCTAAAATACTTTGTGTCCTAAGAAAGGCAAACTACAAATAAGGAATTTATTATTGAAAATAATATTCCCAATAGTTTCTACTAATAATGATACTTGATTTGTGAATTGTGATTCGTGTTAATTTATCAAACGCAAACCTTTGTCCCCCCTTCATGTTCATGATATACTCAGATATTAAAAAATATTTCTTCTTCCAATGTGTGAATTGAATTCAAAATGTATGATAATGTTTTGAATGGCTATCGAGTTTAGAACTTAATGGTTGCAAGCTCGGGGAATATTTCAAACTCTGTCGTTGAGCCTATGGGCACCTTCTCAATTGTAAGACAATAACAACAAACGAAAAGATGAGTAGGTTTTTCTTCTCGACATATATTAGGGTGCGTGTGTATTTATTGGGATTTTTCGCATACATCTCGATAGTTGTCATAGTAATATTTTTTTTACCTGTGCAAAAATGGGTTGTAAGTGAGGCTAAGAACGAGATATCGCTACCTAGTGAATACGAAATATACACCGATGTGTCCAGTGTAGTGGATAATATTTCGTACTTAGTAGCATTGGATAGCCCATTTTTCTAGTTGAACTATGTGAGATTAGATTACATGAATGATGTCTAAAACTTGAATACCAATTATTCCGCATTTGAAGCAATCATTTTTTATTTGTTCGTAGTTCTTTTTGCCTATAACCAGGAGAAAGCAAACATTATTGTTTGTTATTGATATTGTAGAGGATAAATACCTCTACCTAGACAACATCCCATATGATCGAAGATTTCTTAGCACTCTAAGAAATCATCTCTGTAATAGTACGGATTCGATTGTTGAGCGGTAAGTTTTCCCGAGTCGTGTCTCTTGAGGATAGATATTATCGACTGTCAGTGTATTTGCTTAATCGCTTAATCAAAATTACACTAATCTAATCTAAGAAAACATTAAGTCATTGGTTTGGTTGAGGTTTTAATGCTAATGCTTAAATTGAAAAGAAGATTTGGAAATTACTAACTAAGGCATGGAAATGGAAATTAAAGCTTGCTTGAAATTAACTAAATTTAATGACATAAATGGAACCTAATTAACAACCCTACATAAATTAAAACTCACTAAACCATGGAAAGCTTGTAAATTTTGAAAGATGAAAAGGAGGGAAAGTCAAAGCATTTAAAATTGAAGAGAAGTCAAAGAGCAATTAATATGAACAAGACAAACTGACTAAAGAGGAAAGCTTCATAGTTCTTTCAAAGACCCAAATATTTGTCTAACTAATAGAGGTAAAAAGCTTCAAGAAGAAAGAATCCATGGAGTTTTGCAAGAAATAAAGATCAATAAGCAAGAAAATGAAAATGAAGATTTCAAATGCACTAAACAACAACACAAATTAAAACCTATTAGCCAACTAAAAAACAATCACAACAACATAATAATAAAAGGTTTAGAAAAGTAGAAGATTAAGTTTGAAATTTGAAGTGCAGTGAAAGGCAACATAAGATAAAATCTCATAACCAACACAAAATAAATTATAACAAAACAAGAACAACATAAACTAAAATCTACTAGCCAACACACAACAACAACAATTAATTAAAAGCAACATAATAGAGAATAGAAAGATTACTACCAAATTTGTATTCAACACAAAAGCTTCAACTTTAGCTACAACCTTCAAAAGTCTTCAACACAATAAGTAGCACAAATGAAGGAGGTGTCACTCTCTCCAACACTTGCTAAGAACAACTAACTAACTAAGCTAAACTAAACTAAGGATTATAACTAGGGTTCTTGAGCAATGGAAAATGAAAAAGGAGCTTGGAGGAGATGGAACAAGTCCAAAACCACCAAGGAAGGGATAAGGTTTGTGGTGAAAAGGGCTGGGATATATAAACCAAGTCGCAGGGGCAAAATCATCAAAATGGGCCAAAATTATGAAATTTTCTGCGACGCAGTCGATTTGAACTGGTTCAGTTGATCGACCGCACACCAGTCGATAGACTGACATGGCTGCTCCCGGCTCGGTTTTCTCATTTTTTGCTCTAGCCGTCCACCGGTTGTCGTTCCTTGCTTGCGCTATGTTCCCTTGCTCGTCTTTGCTTTCTCATTCCATAGCGAGTTGAATGGAATTTCCCAAACGTGCGCGGGTCCCGCTTGGTCATTCTACGGCTAAAAATATAAAAAACGAGTGAAAAACTATGAAAACATAATAAAAGCCGCGCAAATGATACAAAAACCTAAAACTACAAAATAAGGCCTAATCGAATCCTAATACCCATCAATGCAAGCGAAACACATGCAAACACGACACAAAAAGTTAACAAAAACACGTACAAAAATGTGCAAATCAACCACCCCACACTTAGAATGATTTCTTGTCCTCAAGCAAATCTAATCTAGAATTACAAAAATACCCCCGGATGATCTTAAACTAATGCACAAAAACCTAAATCGAGAATTCGCATGCTACAATACTCATTAGCTCGATCAAAAGCGACGATAAAAATGCGTTGACAAGAAAAGTTTAGATCAACTCCCGAAACCTAAAAGTACTAGGTAACCCTCCAAGTCGGTCCCCTCGTCCTTGCCCCAACTAAGGTGTATCCACGCTCGAACCATTAATCGGCTCCCTACTAGCCTCAATCATCTACGACTCTCTTTGACAAACAAAATCTAAAAAGGAAAAGAGAAATGAGCATGGGTTTCACGTTTATTACATAATAACTCCAAGGATTTATAATGTATCCTTTCTTATTCATCATTTATTATTATTTCTCCATTTTTTTTCTTTCTTCTTCTTTTTTTTAATTATATATTTTTTCTTTTTTTTTGGGTATTGAGCCGAACTTTTGTGTTACTTTCAAAATTAAATTCTGGTCAACCAATACGCGTCTACGTTTGAAAAGGAGTTTAAGTTCATCCGCAAGAGAATGGGGTCACTTGTAGACTGGCAAGTTAACTCGGGTCGATCTCTCGAGTAATGGAAATCGGAATTAATGACGTTTATTATACTAATATCACAAATTCTACTTCTAAAACACATGATAAATTTGGGTTTTGGAAAGGACTTAGCTTAAACAAAATCATATACGAACTCTTCATGTCTCGAGGATGTCAATCTCTCGACAAGTTTTAAGAAAAGTAATTGACCAAATTCTATTACGAACTACCGCATATCAAGCTAACGATTGTAAAAACACTTGCTACGAATCATGCCCAAGACTAATAATCAAATGCCTATAATAACCAAAGAACACCAACGATTCTATCACTACGCCACTCACGAGATCATTGCTAAATACTTATCATGCTCAATATTCTTTCACAAATTTAAAGCAATTCAAATACTAAAACTCTGTGAGAAATATAACTAAACCAATCACAACTTCATTCACAATTCAATAGCAATTATTCATCCGACATCAACAACCCAAAAACACAATCGTATGAATTCCAATCACCAATAATTTTGCGAACTATCAACAAAATACTATCCAATATGTTCACCAACTGATTCATAAAAAATCCCAAATTAAACTAATTATGAAAACTACAATAGAACGAGTTTAAAGATTACTAATCGTTGAACTACTTTCAACGAGCGACGAAGATGAATAAGCTCACTCCGAGAGTTGCGTAAAATCACAAGGCTTGTCATGAACCCAGAATTCCAGCGACGAACGATGGCTGCAACTAATCGAACCGTGATATGGTGCAGTATGGGTCTATGCTAGAGGTATGAGAGATGTGTCAAATCTCTCTACCTTTGAGGTGTTTGGTGGGTTCTCTAGCCTTTCCCTAGTCTCCTCTGCTGAATGATACTGAACCCTAGCCTCCTCTACTATTTTAAAAAGCTCTCACCCATTTTGTAACTGAAGATTTCCAAGAATTCTGCATGTGTAACGTACTTGTCCGATCGGACGTAGGTATTGTCCGATCGGATGAAGGCTTCTGTCCGCGACTTTGATCGGTGTGGCAATTTGTCTGGCCGGTGTGCGCTTCACCAGTCTATCTAATCGGTGACACACGCTGTCCGATTGAATGAGTGTCCATTGTTCTACTTTTGAGCGTTGCTTATTCTATCTTTGTCCTTGGGATTCACCGGACGCTCTAGCTGTATGAGAAAATAAAGAATTACTCTCATATGGTCTGATTAGTGATCAATAAGTCGGAAAGTTAAGCAAGAAGGTAAAGAGTGCAAAACAATGCAATTTAACCTAATCTCAACCCGGAAAAGAGAATAAAAAGACTCAAACAAGACTCGATTATGTACAGATTTGTAAAAAATACGTACGAATCAACCACCCCATGCTTAATTGGTTTGTTCGTCCTCGAACAAACTAAAGAATCAAAATCAAGAGAAATGAAAGTAGTTAGAGCTAAGATTCATGTTGTGTATATAGTTTAATTTTGCAATTATAAACACTTTCGCTGAAAACCATAAGGCTAACTCGTATTACTATTTTACCTTGAAGTCGAAAGAATGCTTCCTCACAAAGGGGAAATATATCATGGTGCACTCATTCGCTCGTGTTTTTCAAAAGGTAAATGTATACGCTCGGATCATCATAATCATGCATTCAACGACTCGTGAAAATCAACGACTCGTACATCGCATAAGTGTGCACATTCAATCAAGAATCGGATCAGGACTTTCTAGGGTTGTAATGAAGGCTCTTTGGTAAGGTATGTCATATATAAAGATCTGTAGCTAACTTGCGAATAAACCCAATCAATAACTCACTCAATCTAAAATTTTAAGCATACAGCATAATTTGCTCCTCATTCTTCCCAAACAAATATATACCATAATTTTTAGCCTTTTATAGCTAAGGCTATTTCTAACCCCAAAACCCGAATATTTGCCTTTATAAATAGGCTTTATTTTTAACATCTAGATGCTCTTACTTAAGCACCCTTAATTTCCATTTTTTTATTAATTTTCTCTCTCTTTTTTTTTTATTATCCACTAATTCCCACCTTGTAATCGTCATATCTCAATAAACCAATGATAAATAAAACTCTCATCTAACAAACTTAAATGAAATAAGATCTACAATAATGCTCGTGGATAACAAAGATACGGAATAAAGGCTCAAAGGGGCTCATTAGGAATTTATAGTATTTTTTTATTTTTGAATAAGGCCGGAAACAGGTTTTCTATGTGCCTATCGTCATTTCCAAAACCTAATGTACACATGCGATTTAGAGACTTCTCAAAACACTTATCGAATCAAAACATGAAATGTTGATAAACACACAAGGCTTCTTACAAGGGTTTTATTCAAACTTTTGAAAACAAGGTGACCAAGTTTTTAAAGCTTCGCGAAATTGCAAACGACTAAGTGTTGTTTTGAATATATATATATAAGTAGGTTTTGAAAATTCTGCACTAAACAAGCAAAAAAGACTCCACGAAAAATCACATAATACATGATTTTGACAGGCGCGCCAGTACAAACACAATTCAGCATGGGCATATATTCAACAAAAGTTGACGTAATTACTTGGTTGACTAGCACTTTGTTACAAAAATGTGACTACGTTACCCAAAATGGTTTGAACTAGACATGCATGGGACTCTAAACCTCAGGTACCGGACTATTGTGCACTATCCAATAGGTCACTGATTTCCTCCGATCGGACTGCAGTACAGTAGGGTCCTTTCGATCGGTCAACCCTGTATCTCCGATCGGACAACTCAGTCCCTCCCCCTTTAGAAAGAATAAGCAAACTCCTGGTTGCTAGAATGCTAACATGAATATGGGGAATTCAAATAAGTGCACAGATCCATAACATGCAAATGAAGAAACCAATAGTTAACAGTAGTCATCTCAATATGAACATAATAAAATATTAATATATCTAATAAATCCGAGTAAATAATAATTATTCTAGAAAGCGAATAAAAGGTGGATAGAGTGGTGATAAAGATGGGGCATGGTCCCGCCTACTGGTCCATGTCGTACGGAGGTGGAGGTGGGTAGCGTTGCTCAAGGCGGGAAAGGCACTCGTCAATCGTGAAAAGGTATCCGTGATTTTCCTCGACGTTGTTGGTCAACCGGGCAAGACTCTAATTCGTTTCAACCAAGTTGGTGCCCAACATCGTTAATGTGCTCCGGAAGTACCTTGCTTCCTCCCGAGCCTCCTCTTGTGCTACCAAGGCATCGTGTCGAGCGTTTCGCACGTGCTCTTCTTGATTAAGCCCTAACAACCTCATTTGGTCCATCATGCGCGCGTGGAAGTCCTGTTGCTGCTGCCATTGCTCGTAAGTCCGAGAACCGTTGTTCCCATCCCCTCCATCGTCATCGTTTGTGTTCTCCTCCTCATTGACTTCCGCATTCTCGTCGTTATTTTCCCCCTCATAATCCATGTCGTCATCATCGGCATCTTCGTTGTTGGTGTCCTTGATTTCTTTCGCTATTTTCCCCTCCGAAGTCAACATGAACGTCAAAATGGATACGTTTTGGCCACTAACCGTCCGACTCTCAACCACCATTGCCACACTCAGGTACATAATGTCGTCGTCATAAGGGTCACACTCGTGGTGTCGTGCAAGCTCGGTGATAAAGGCTCCCAAGGTGAGCTTTGCCATTTTCTTCTCCCTCACTTGTTGAACATTTTCGTTTGCAGCAATCAAAAGTGGATAGATGTTTGCAATCCCTCAGTGGACGCGATCCACAGTGCCTTCAACTCGGAGGAAGATATTCTTGTGGGGTCTTCTTTACCCAAGTATACTTGCATGAAGAACTTGTAAGTTAGATAGACGGCATTTGACTTCAAGGATGTCGAATTAAAACGGCACCCAGGCTCCGGTGGGGATCCGGGAAGTTTGGTCCACCACGTCTTCTTGTCATAGTCGTCGATTTGAAAGGTTTCATTTGCCTCCCTTTCGCTATCGATCCCAAAGATGACATCGAGGTCATCCCTGTCGGTGTGGAGCATTCGATTGCGGAGACGACACTCGAAGGACCCATCGGCGAGTGCTTTGAATGTCGTGAAGAACTCGAGCATAAGAGTCCGATACCCGGGCTGATTCACGTCGGCCCACTTCATTAGGTCGAGGTACGTGATGCCTCTTATGAATTTCTCCACGGTCTTATCGCCAATGCTAACTTTCTCCTCCTAGAAGTGGATGTCGATGAATCGGGGATGATAGACGTCCCGCTTAATTAGGGACTTGTAGAGCGTAACCTCACGATCGTTCGTGAGGTCAAAAGGAGCTAACCCACCCCGGGTGTTGCTCGGTCCCCTGCTCGATTTGTTCCCATGCTTTGTACGGGAGACGGATGCCGTAATGGGCAGAAGTTTTACGAAAAAGCTACAAAAATTCTCACAGGAATTTTGTCGAACACCTTTTGTGCGTCTCAAAACCTCAACCAACTTAAGCTCAATTCTTACAACTAACAACCAATTATCACAAAACCTGCAAATCAATGCCCAAACAGTTCAAGAGTCTTGAGTTTCAGCCATTATACCTTGGGAATTGACGCGTTGTAGTTAGTTGTGAAGCTTGGTGAAATTTGAATGAATTGTGCTTAATTCCCCGAACTCGTCGAACGGATGAAGTTGCTTGTGTTTTGTCTCCAATCGAACGCATTGATAAGTGTATTCTGTAGTTGGGGAAGGTTTAGAGAAGTGATTTTCGTATTTTTGCACCTGCAAGAGAAAATTTGAGTTATTTAGGGTAAAATCATGAATGGGGGGCCTGCCCTTTTATAAACCTACGCGTCGTCCGATCGGACTGGGCATTTGTCCGATCGGACTGTCATCCAGTAAGTATCGTCCGATCAGTGTGAGCGCTTGTCTGATCGGACTGGGGTCCAGTAGGTATTGAGCAATCGGAAAAAGTGCTTGTCCGATCGGTTTGTACTATTCTCGCCCTTTTTATATGTTTTTTTAACTATATATTATAATTATTATTATATATATGGCAACCTTTCAGCTACACGATCTCGGCATTCGCATCATTCAGAATGTCTTGAAGGCGCTCAATATTTTTTGTTAGAGCGACCTCCTCGGTGAGAAAGTCGTGGAGATCGGTTTGCAGTTGATGGATCTTTTGACGATACTCCTCCAATTATCCTTCCAATTTCTCAACGGTGTCCTCATACTTCTTCCGGGTCACACATCCATAACCGATGTTGTTATGATGGTTCATGGTTATCGTTGGATGCTGGTAAGTCTCGAGAATATGAAAGATTAGAAGAGGAATTGGTGTGGGAGTTTAAGCCTTGAGTGTGGGTTTATATAGGGGTTGAGAGTGGAGGAAAAGAGATTTTCACAATCAAGTAAAATTGAGATGAGGGAAAGAAATTATACACTTACTTTTCACGAAATTGATTCCCCCAAATAAGAATCCCCTTACCTCAGCGAAAATCTTCGGAAATCCTTACCCAATCATCTATTTCCGCATGGAAATATTCTTTCCGAAATAACTCTCCCGCACCTACCATCCAATCGGTCACGTTGACTCTTTCGATCGGACATCTTATCTGAGTAGTCCGACCGGTTACATGTAGGTCTCCGATCGGTCAGTCCTGGTAAACTCGTTCCTTGTTTCTGCACTCGTAATTGCACCTGCAAACATGCTAAACAGACATATATACATATATATACAAATATTTGAGGTGAAGAAAGGGAAAAGAGAAAAACCTTGGTTACCTCCCAAGAAGTGCAACGTTTAACGTCTTATGCTTGACGGTACCTCATTCGAGCTTCAAGTTTCTCGAGGGGGATCGTCGAGTATCACTACTTCATGGTCTTTCTGAGAAATCGGGCCCCCGTGATACAACTTCACTCGGTGGCCATTGACTTGGAAAGTAGAATTACTCTTCTCATCAAGTAAGGTCACGACCCCAAACTCGTTGATATTGGTGATCAAAAAGGGGCCGATCCACTTCGATCTCAACTTCCCTAGAAAGAGTTTGAAACGAGAATTAAAGAGCAGGGCTAACTTACCTATCTCCAAGTTTTTATGGACGAGCTTTTTATCATGCATTTCTTTCATTCTCCGTTTGCTCGCCCACACCATCTTGTATGAATCGTTTCTAATCTCCTCCAGCTCACTCAATTCTAGCTTCCTATACCCCTGCTTCGTTCAAATCAAGATTCTATGTACGAATCGCCCATTCTACGTGATGCTCTAACTCGACGGGAAGGTGACAAGCTTTTCTATAGACTAACCGAAATGGGCTCGTGCCCAACACTGTTTGTAGGCTGTACGGTATGCCCACAATGTATCAATCAATTTTACCAACTAGTCTTTGCAATTTGGTCTCACAGTTTTCTCTAGAATATTGCCTTGATTTGCCAGTTGCTCGTCTCCACTTGCGCCGAGGTTTGTGGGTGGTAAGGAGTGGCCACCTTGTGACGCATCCCATACTTACTCATCAGTTAATTAAAATCTCGGTTGTAGAAATGGCTACCCCCATCGCTGATGATTGCTCTCGGTACTCCGAACCGGCTGAAAATGTTCTCTTGAATGAACTTAAGAACAATTTCGGAGTTAGCCTCCCGTGTGTGGATTGCCTCCACCCATTTTGACACATAATTGACTCCTACGAGTATGTACTCGTACTCTCCACTCTTAGGAAAGGTCCCATGAAATCGATGCCCCATACATCGAATATCTCGATTACTTGGTTGGGTACTAAGGGCATCTCGTCCTTCTTTCCTATCGTTCCCGACTGTTGACATCTATCGCATGTCATTGGTGTGCGTCGGCGAATAGTGGGGCCAATAGAATCCGGCTTGAAGGATCTTGAAGGCTGTCTTCTGGCTCCCGAAATGTCCTCCCTCATCGTGGCAAAACTTCAACACACCAATATTCTCCTCGTCCGGTATGCATCTTCGAAAAAGTCCATCCTTGCATCGCTTGTATAAGTAGGGATCGTCCCAGAAGAAACTCCTACATTTAAACAAAAATCTCTTTCTTTCTTGCGAAGAAAGGTGGTTAGGGATAATCTTACAAGCAAGGTAATTAACAAAATCGGCGTACCAAGGTTCATTGACTCTTTCAATGGCATTCGCACTCTCATATGGAAACACATCGTCCACGAACTCAATTTTTTTAGACTCTCCTTCTATTACCATACGGGACAGATGATCAGCAACCACATTTTTACTTCCTTTCTTATCCTTAATTTCAACTTCAAATTCTTGCAAAAGAAGAACCCAACGAATCAATCTTGGTTTACTTTGGGTTTTAGCGAACAAATATCGAAGGACTGCATGATCAGTGTGCATAATCACCTTTGAACCAACGATGTAAGAACGGAACTTATCTAATGAGAACACAACTGCAAATAGTCCACGTTCTGTAGTGGTGTAATTACGTTAGGCACTATTTAACATATAGCTTGCATAGTAAATGACCATCAGCATTTTATCCACTTGTTGTCCTAAAACTGCCCCTACTGCTTCGTTTGATGCGTCGCATTATTTCAAAAAGAAGAGACCAATCGGGTGCAACGACAACTGGTGCTTGTGTCAATTTTTCTTTCAAAACATTAAAAGCACTAAGACACTCACCATCAAACTCAAAAGGTACGACTTTTCCAAGCAATTTACACAATGGGCCATAAATTTTTGAAAAATCTTTTATGAAACGACTATAAAAGCCCGCATGTCCCAAAAACTTCTAACTCCTTTGACATCTTTAAGGGGTGGGAGAGTTTAAATAACATTGATTTTGGCCTTATCGACTTCCAACCGCTTACTCGACATCACATGTCCTAACACAATTCCACTTTTCACCATAAAATTAAACTTTTCCCAACTCAAAGTCAAATAAGACTCAACACATCGCTCAAGTACTTTTGTCAAAATTTTCAAACAATGAGAAAAGGAAGAGCCAAATACCGAGAAGTCGTCCATGAAAACTTCGAGAAAGTCATCGATGAACTCGGTGAAAATGGAGATCATACATCTTTGGAAAGTTTCTGGGGCATTGCACAAACCAAAGGGCATTCTCCGGTAAGCAAACGTGCCAAAGGGGCACGTGAATGTGGTTTTCTTTTGATTCTCCGGAGCTATCGCGATTTGGTAATACCCAGAGAGGCCATCCAGAAAGCAATAATACTCATGCCCTGCCATTTTGTCAAGCAATTGGTCCATAAATGGGAGTGGAAAGTGATCTTTCCTCATCGCCGCATTGAGCTTCCGGTAGTTAATGTACATGCGCCACTCGGTGGTTAAGCGTGTTGGGACTATTTCTCCTTTTTCATTTTCCAAGATCGTGATGCCTCCCTTCTTAGGAACAATGTGTACTGGGATAACCCATTTGCTATCAGAAACGGTATATATGATTCCTTCGTCGATTAACTTGAAAATCTCCTTCTTGACTACCTCCTTCAGCGTAGGGTTCAAATGTCTCTGCCCTTCTCGTACCGGCTTTACTCCTTCTTCTAGATCGATCCGGTGCATGCACGTGACCAGACTTATCCCCCTAATATCACCGATACTCCATCCTATTGCTTTCTTGTATTTCTTGAGAACCTCGATTAGTTCTCTCTCTTCATGCTCAGCCAACTCCGCAAAGATGATTACGGGTTTTCTCTCATTGGACTCGAGAAACACATATTTGAGATGGCTCGGAAGTGGTTTCAACTCCATCTTGGGGTCTAATGTGGGCCCAATAGGTGGTTCGATCATGGGCTCCTCCTTAATTTCGAAAAGGGTGACCACCCCCTCTACGTTTGAATCAAACTCGTCGTCCTCGACGTCATAGTTCTCTATTGTTACAACACCAAATAATTCCCTCACGCACTGATCCACTGAGTCGAGGTATGAAAAATGAGGACCAATCATGGGTGATGGAATTTTCTGAATATCTTTGAGCGACAATGTCACTGATTCACCAGATACGGAGAGTGTCATTTTTCCCCATCCAACATAGATTAAAGTGTGTGATGTTTCCATGAAAGGTCTACCCAAGAGGATGGTATGCTCTTTGCTGGACTCATCCACTTCCCCAACATCTAATATGAAAAATTCCACAGGGACTACCAATGATCCGACCTCTACTAGAACGTCCTCGACCACTCCCAAAGGATATCTTAATGAACGATTCGCCAATTGAAATCGTAAACTCGTTGTCTTCATTCTTCCAAATTTGAATTGCTTGTAAAGGGCGTAAGGCATCAAATTGATCCCTGCCCCTAGGTCGATCATTCCACGTTCTTTTTGCCCATCCCCAAGGGTTATCGTAATGCAGAAGCTCCATGGGTCATTTGCCTTTGGTGGCAACATTTGATGGCATATTGTACTCACTTCCTTGGACAATATCACTCATTTATTTCCTTCCATCTTTCTTTCCTCTGCCGCAAGTTCTTTGAAAAACTTGACGTAGGTCGGCATTGCTTTAATCACGTCGAATAGTGGGAGGTTCACGTTCACATCTTTCAACGTGTTGTAGAGCTCCATGGACTTCTTGCTCTCCCTTGCTGGCTTGAGGCGATTGGGGAATGGTATGGCATCCCGTATGACTTGTTGTGGTCTTTTTTCTTCAACAGCCCTCTCCTCCGATCGGTCAGTCTTACTCGACCGATCGGAAGAAGCCTTTTGTCCTCCACTCTAATCGAACTCCAGATTATTCCGATCGGAAGAGTCCTCCTGTTCTATACTCCGATCACACCCTGGATCATTCCGATCGGACAAACCCTCCTGTACTCTAGTCCGATTGGTCATCTTCTTAGTCCGATCGGATAGATCGTCGGCTGTGTACTTTTTATTTGCTTCAGCATGTTTCGGATGAAAAGCTCCAGTTAATGAGCCTAGAACATATGGGTTACGTGATTTTTGGATGCTCCCCACTGATCCTTTCTCACCATTCAAACTAGACTCTCCTTTGTCTTTTCTAACCAAACTTGGCTCATTTTCGGAATCTTTCCCCTCGATTTCTTGTATTCCGTTATCAACATTCTTTCCTCCACGTAACACATGCACCGCCATTGACTGTTCGGGTTGGCTAGGTAGCTTCCCCATATCACTTGTTGTCTTTGGCATAGAAGCCGAGAATTGACCTATAATCATCTCTAGCTTTTCTAGTTATTTCCTCGTTCGTTTGCCTTCTTCAATTGTACGAAGTGTTTCTTCCCAATTTTGTAAAGTTTTATGCTCTAGTTGACGAAGCCATAGTCTTAGCTCTTCATCGAGGTTGATCGGGAGTGGGAGTTGTTGTGGCTGCGGTGCTTGCTGGTATTGTTGTGGTGGCACTTGCTGGTATTGTTGTGGTGGAACTTGCTGGTACTGTTGCTGTGATGTGTGTTGATATTGTCACGGAGGGTGTTGTGAGTAGTTGTTTTGCCCCTTGTTTTGATAAGAGTTGTAGCCACTCGTTTCTCCTTGATTTTTATTCAGGGGCGGTCGTGGATCCGATTGCTTGGAACTTGGCACGTAATTCGAGCTATTGGGAACATAGCTTGAATTTGAGTTGTACTGTCCGGCGAATTTCTTCCCATACTTGTTATTGGGTTGATAGTTCTGGATGGCATTCACTTCTTCATCCTCTTCGATGTCGAATACCACTTTACACGTGTCAGCTTCATGTCCCACCGCTCCACGTTTTTCGCACATCTTGGGCGGAGGTGTCGATGGTTCCTCCTCCCCTTTCATTTTACTCGTCAACAACGCGACTTGTTTTGTTACATCCTCAATCTGGCTTACTTCACTGCGAGGCATAGGGGTTCCTTGGACTTTGTACTTCCTCGGTCGGAAACTCATTTGTTGTGATTTTTCACTCATAAGTTCAAACAGTTCCCAAGCTTCCGTAGCGGTTAGCTCCCCAAAATCTCCGGCCTTCACCTCCACTTATTGTTTGTAAACCAGAAATAGTCCCTCGCGGAAGTAATTATTCACCATCTCTGTGATGTTGTTGTGGTGTGGACATTTCTGCAAGAGTCCTTTGTATCGTTCTCATGCTTCATAAAACGATTCTCCCTCCATTTTCTCAAAGTTCGTGATTTCTATTCGCATTTTGGCCGTCGTTTGAGATGAATAGAACCTACTCACAAAAATTTTGTACACCATCTCCCAATTAGTCAAGGAATTGGGTTGCAACGATAAAAGCCAATGCTTTGCCTTATCCTTCAAAGTGGTCGGAAAGTATTTCATTCTCAATTGATCTTTGTGGAGTCCAAGGGCTTGAATTCTGCCCACCACAAGGTAAAATTCTCGAATGAAATTCAAAAGATCTTCATTTGGAAAACTATGGAAAGTAGGCAGTTGGTTCACACTGCCAGCTTTCAAGTCATAGTCTCTTGCCACGGGGCCTAAGATTATTGCACTGCTGTATGGGTCAATCGTTGGGTAGAGGAGGTCTCCTTAACGGCATTCATTAGGGTACCAGCGCCCTCATCTTCCTCCAAGGTTAGGTCGCATGGCGAAATTTTTTTCCTCTACGTACTCTTCGTAGTACCCGTAATTACGCTCCTCCTCGAAATTCCCGTGGTCCTCATATCCATCATTTTGGAAATTCTCCCTTTACCAAGCATTGTACGGTCATCCCTGCTTCCTATTATGATTGTGGTTCCGCTCTTGCTCGAAGTTTCCGAGTCCTTAGTGGTTTCGTTGGTTGTTTTGGGGCTGGGGCCCGCCATGACCACCATCATTGTGTTCAAACTCCTTATTTGCTCGAGCGTTGTAAGCTTGAGCTTCTTCGCGATTTCGGAATCGTTGAGGAGGTTGTTGGTAAGTAGGGTTCTCTTGCATCATGATTTGATGATCGTCCCTAGGTAGGTGCTCCCCGTTGTTTGCGTTGCCTGGATCTCTTGGCTCTTCATCGTGGATTAGAGGTGGATTGCGTGGTTCTTCTTTCTCGTTGTTATTCATTTGCTCTTGCACATGCATGTCATCAATTGGTGGCACGCCATATAGATAATCACGAGGAGGAGTTGGGTTGTTTCGACCTCTCCCTCGCCCACCATTCATTCCTCCTCTTCCTCTATTTTCACGACCTCCAAGAGGTAGATTATCCGCCACGATGGTTGAATTTGCTTCCAATGGATTCCCTTCGGTGAAAGGAAATAGATGTTTCGGTCTTGTCACTTGCTCGATGCTATTGATGAATGGGGTCAATTCTCCTCTAAGGCTTCGTCGACCTTGCATCAACAACAAACAAATCCCCGTAACGAGAGGCAAACCAAAGACATTATACAACTAACGATACGAAAGCATTAACAAAAATAAACATCATTAACACCTTTGCCATTCCCCGGCAACGGCGCCAAATTTTGAGCCGAACTTTTGTGTTACTTTCAAAATTAAATTCTGGTCAACCAATACGCGTCTACGTTTGAAAAGGAGTTTAAGTTCACCCGCAAGAGAACGGGGTCACTTGTAGACTAACAAGTTAACTCGGGTCGATCTCTCGAGGAATGGAAATCGGAATTAATGACGTTTATTATACTAATATCACAAATTCTACTTCTAAAACACATGATAAATTTGGGTTTTGGAAAGGACTTAGCTTAAACAAAATCATATACGAACTCTTCATGTCTCGAGGATGTCAATCTCTCGACAAGTTTTAAGAAAAGTAATTGACCAAATTCTATTACGAACTACCGCATATCAAGCTAACGATTGTAAACACACTTGCTACGAATCATGCCCAAGACTAATAATCAAATGCCTATAATAACCAAAGAACACCAACGATTCTATCACTACGCCACTCACAAGATCATTACTAAATACTTATCATGCTCAATATTCTTTCACAAATTTAAAACAATTCAAATACTAAAACGCTGTGAGAAATATAACTAAACCAATTACAACTTCATTCACAATTTAATAGCAATTATTCATCCGACATCAACAACCCAAAAACACAATCGTACGAATTCTAATCACCAATACTTTAGCGAACTATCAACAAAATACTATCCAATATGTTCACCAACTGATTCATAACAAATCCCAAATTAAACTAATTATGAAAACTACAATAGAACGAGTTTAAAGATTACTAATCGTTGAACTACTTTCAATGAGCGACGAAGATGATTAAGCTCACTCCGAGAGTTGCATAAAATCACAAGGCTTGTCACGAACCCAGAATTCCAGCGATGAACGATGGCTGCGACTAATCGAACCGTGATATGGTGCTGTATGGGTCTATGCTAGAGGGATGAGAGATGTGCCAAATCTCTCTACCTTTGAGGTCTTTGGTGGGTTCTCTAGCTGAATGATACCGAACCCTAGCCTCCTCTACTATTTTAAAAAGCTCTCAGCCATTTCGTAACTGAAAATTTCCAAAAATTCTGCATGTGTAACGTACATGTCCAATCGGACGTAGGTATTGTCCGATCGGACGAAGGCTTCTGTCCGCGGCTTTGATCGGTGCGCCAATTCGTCCGGCCGGTGTGCGCTTCACCAGTCTATCCGATCGATGACACACGCTGTCCGATCGTATGAGTGTCCTTTGGTCTAATTTTGAGCGTAGGTTCTTCTATCTTTGTCCTCGGGATTCACCGGACGATCTAGCTGTATCAGAAAATAAAGAATTACTCTCATATGGTCTGATTAGTGATCAATAAGTCGGAAAGTGAAGCAAGAAGGTAAAGAGTGCAAAACAATGCAATTTAACCTAATCTCATCCCAGAAAAGAGAATAAAAAGACTCAAACAAGACTCGATTATGTACAGATTCGTAACAAATACGTACAAATCAGGTATATACAATACAAGGAGAATTCAATGGCTCCGATCACTTGTTGATACTAGCAACTTAAAATATTCTCGGTCGAGCACATGGAGCAATTGATGACTCCAAAATACAAAACAAAAATCCTATAGAGAGTGTTCGATGACGAGGCTAGTTGAGGCACAAGTTCTATATTGAGCTCAAGGATAGCACGAAACTAAAGCCAAACAAATTTTCCAACATATCAGATTACCTAAGTACATTAAATCAAGTCGAAATTCTAAACTTCCTAATCAAATTATCAAAACCGCATCACTTCGCCAAGTTTCTAAGCAATATAACACACATACTTCTCGAATTATCACAAGCAAGCATACAAACAATCTTAAAAACCTAAAGCGAACTCTAACCACCCCACACTTAAAACTTAGCAATGCCCTCATTGAAAATTAAGCCAAAAAGCGGTAAAAAGTGTAAGGGAAAAGAAAATGCCCTATTCTCGAGCTTGGGATGATGCGGTCGTGCATAAGTCCTCTTTGGGAGTAGAGGCAAGCAATCTACAAGAAATAAACAAATGGGGGGTTTCAAAAACAAGTTATGTACAAAAGGTGAAAATCTTTTTGGGGTATTCAAAATTTCAATTTTGTTTGGATTTTTTTTCTCTTTTTTTTTTCTCTTTTTTTTTAAAATTGGGTTGCTTCCCAATAAGCGCTACTTTAACTTCTAGCTTGACGATTTATACAAGTGACCCTATCCGGGATCCAAGAAGAGGTGGCGATCATGCCACGCCTTGGTGTTCTCTAGTAGACACACCGGGTGACAAAAATCACCAAGGCGGGCAAGTCGGGCAAGCCGGAAGATCAAAACAACAAAAGCGCGGGCTTGCTTCGGAGGTCGAAAGAGTGAGTAGTCGACCACAAAAATCTTATCATCGCAAAATAGGTCGACGTACTCCTTCGTCTCCCTGACCACCATCTCCTCTCTCCCAACTTTAATAGTAGTCATAGTCGGGCACGAGAGAGTAGGATCCAACGCATCCACCACTACCTCTTCCACCACCATTTGTTCAAGTAGAAATAGGACATCGGGTGGTGGTAGAAGAGGCTCAGCTATCTCCACATCCTCCTAAATCGGCACAACTTCATGATCCTCGCCAAGATCAAGTGAACTCGACATTCCAAGTGCCGTTGGAAACCCCAAAGGTGACTCCCACACACATTCCTCTACAAGCTAGAAATAAAGATCAACAAGCTAGAAAATGAAAATGAAGATTTGAAATGCACTAAACAACAACACAAATTAAAACCTATTAGCCAACTTAAGAATAATCACAACAACACAACAAGAAAAGGTTTAGAAGACTAGAAGATTAAGTTGGGAAATTTAAATGCAATGAAAGGCAACATAATATAAAATCTCATAACCAACACAAGAAAAACATAAACTAAAATCTACAAGCCAACACAAAACAACAATAATTAATTAAGAGCAACACAATAGAGAATAGAAAGATTACTACCAAATTTACATTCAACACAAAAGTTTCAACTTTAGCTACAACCTTCAAAAGTCTTCAACACAATAATTAACACAAATGAAGGAGGTGTCACTCTCTCCAACACTTGCTAAGAACAACTAACTAACTACGAACTAAAAACTAACTAATTAAGCTAAACTAAGGATTATAACTAGGGTTCTTGAGCAATGGAAAATGAAAAAGGATCTTGGAGGAGATGGAACAAGTCCAAAACCACCAAGGAAGGGATAAGGTTTGTGGTGAAAAGGGCTAGGATATATAAACCAAGTCGCAGGGGTAAAATCATCAAAAGGGGCCAAAATTACGAATTTTTCTGGGACGCAATCGATTTGGACTGGTTCTGTTTATCGACTGGCAGTCTATCAACTGCTTCATCCTCGAACGGCCAAACTTTCTGCCGAGCAGTCGATTTGGACTGGTTCAGTCGATCGACTGTCGATCGACTGACATGGCTGCTCCCTGGTTAGAGTAGATTTGTCCTTATTTTTATTAGATTTTTAGTTCGTTTTTCTATTTGTTTTTGGTATAAGTTGGACGATTTAAGCTTAATTCCATATTTTTATAGTTCCGACTTATTTTACCGTATTTTAATCGTAATTGATGCAAATAGGTGATATTTCGTTATTTTCACCTTACAGCTAAGTAACCGAAAGAATTCAGCGTGTAATAGACAAAGTTCGATGTTCAAGAATAGGAGAACGAGCTTCCTGGCGAAACGAGTAGCAAAAGATCGAGAGCGGAGACAGACGCTCTGTCGCATCGACTGACGGGAGCGTCGACACTCCGTCGACGCGAGCCATGATCCGCGTTAGTCGACGCAAGGCCGACGCACTGCCGATGCTACATTCTGAAGTGTCGACCGAAGGGGCGTCAGTCGACGCAAGGTCGACACAACCTTCTGAAGCATCGACCGAAGGGGCGTCAGTCGATGCACGATCGATGCAATTCTCTGAAGCATCGATGCAAGCCCGCGTCAGTCGACGCACCCACCCAGCCGACGTGCACACCCAGGCAGCACCGACGCCGAGCACCAGCGCGCGTCAGTCGACGCACCGTCGACGCGACGGCCCAGAATTCGGATTTTAGGGTTTCTTGTGCGTCAAGACTTGCAATTTCTATATAAACCCTCCTTATATCGGATTTTTAGAGGGATACACGACTACCTAGGGTTACTTAGCCTACAATAACAATAATCCCACATCTTATAACAAGATTTGAAGACGCAGATCAAGGATCAAAAAACAACGCATCCCAAAATATCGAATTCGAGTTCGGGATTCAATCTTCGCCCAAGATCAACGTTCAAACTCCGGAATAGCTGGAGCTTTTTACTGCTTTCATTAGTTCCAATAAGTACTCTAAACTCTTAGATAATTTCGTAGTTAATTTCTTAGTTAATTACTTAGTTAATTTCTTAGTTAATGCTAGAACTAGTTTAATTAGCTTAATCGTTTTATGCTTGATATTGGATATTGTTTAATCTAGTTTATTTATGCACCTTGATATATGCTTAATTATTCATTCTTAGATTCGTATGATGCGATTGTTTAAGGGTAGTTATTATATTTATGCTTTAGATTCATTTCTTTAAATTCTTAGTTCTTAAGTTCAAGTAGTTTAAATTATTGCTCGTAGTTGATAATTTAGTTAGAATAATTAGTTTAATTATTGCTTTATTTTTTATAATGATCAACTCAATTTCTTTTAAACCCCCAATTTTACATGTATTTTACTTTAGTTCGTAAATTAAGAAAAACATCCGAAAGATCGAACAGTTGTTTCCTCGAGAGATACGACTCGAGTCAAGATTATCACCCTACAAGTACCTCGTACTCTTGCGAGCAAAATTACGTGCTTTTTAATTAATTAAAAAGGGGTGCACAAAAGTTTGGATCACTCCCGGCTCGGTTTTCTCATTTTCCGCTCAAGCCGTCCGCCGGTTGTTGTTCCTTACTTGTGCTATGTTCCCTTGCTCGTCTTCGATTTCTCATTCCATAGTGAATGGAATGCCCCAAACGTGCACGGGTCCCGCTTGGTCATTCTACGGTCAAAATATAAAAATGAGTGAAAAACTACGAAAACATAATAAAGACCGCATAAATGATACAAAAACCTAAAACTACAAAATAAGGCCTAATCGACTCCTAATACCCATCAATGCAAGCGAAACACATGAAAACACGATATAAAAAGTTAACAAAAACACGTACAAAAACGTGAAAATCACCATGGTAGGACAATTTCCTTGGAGAATTAAAGCCCCTTGGATTAGATGTGATCAAATATTTCTTAGTGTGGTTTAAGGGCAATGTTGGGATGGATATCGACCTTAGAAATCTCAAATGAGAGGTGCCTTGTGTGCTGAAGTAGCCAACACTAATAGTTGTAACCTTTTGTGTTCTTAACTATGGAGTATTGGGTTGGCCACATCTTGTGAGTTTGTTTCACCAAGCTGAAAAACAAGGCTTCATCCGCGAAGCTAGGAGGAAATTAGTGGCAGTTTGCTTTTGAAAAAAGAGAACAATTTATTAAAACATAGCTTAAAGGTCGCTCTAGATTGGAAGAGCTTTTGCGAAAATAAAAGTAGCAAGAGCAACACCCATAGACGTGTTACCAAAAGTCATGTTAAAAGGTCAAATAATAAGGTTCGTTGAGCACCTTTCTTGTAGTTTTTATTTTAGATTTCTTTAATCTAAAACTTATTACATCACGAACATTCTTATTTTCTTATTGTGTGTACAAAACATTCTTATTAAAGCTTAGGATTATCACGTTGGGTAGATTACGATTACTTGAAAGAAATTACTTTGGAACTTCAATTTGGAAACATGTAATGAGTATCATAATGAGTATTAAACCGGATACTATGAATTTCTAGATGAATAATCTATTCAAATTTAATTGCAAGTCTTGAAATACAACATTACAAAATTTAGGAAAACAAAAACTACATTATAACAATCATAATCAAGGTACAATAAATAGCACAAAACTCAAGTAATTTAACCCTTTATGAGCGCACCAAACATTACTCCCAAAACAAATAAAATAAGATATGTACCAAATTTAGAAAACAAAAATAACGTATTCTAGAAGTCACAACCCATGCATAATAACACTACAAGAAATTTGATGTTCGATGACGATACATTTTGTCATTTAAAGTCTATTTTTTCGTCACTGAAGAGAAACGGTGATGAAAGTTGAGCGTCACAAAGGTTGTCATGGTATGACTGTCACCATAGGTGAAAGTGACAATTCAAGCGCGTCACTAAATGTTCGGTTTGATGACGCTGATGTAAATTGTCATCATAGGTGTTTGTATTTGGTGACGCTGAATTCGTCACGTAAGGGATTGAGAAATTATCATCAAAAGATCAGTTTTGTCACCGTATGTTACCATTTTCAATGACGAACACTTAATTTATCATCAAAACATCTGATTTTCCGTGACAAATATAACTACGGTGACAATTTTTATTGAGTTATTATGACGCTCATATTGTCATAATATGTATTAAACAATTTCCAAATATAATGTAATTCGTCACGATAGATCTATTTTATAGTGATGCAATATTGACCATCACTGAACATCTATACTTACAATGACAAACCATTGTGTCACCATTTACTATTAAAGGTGATGAGATTATTTGTCACGAAAAAATTAGCAATATATGACGAATTTTATTATCATCATAAAAGATATATGTTTAATGATGATTTAATGGGTACATATGGTGATAAAATTCATTGTCATTAAATGAGTTTATATGGTGACAAACCAATCATCATAAATGATTTAGTTTAAGTGACAAATTCAAAGTATTATGTGATGAAACAAGTTGTCATAATTTATTAAAGTGACAAATTTGAAATACTTAT
>BMAC01000412.1:832797-845263 GCA_014905375.1 Phtheirospermum japonicum | reverse complement strand
TAATAATTGAGTGAACACGATTTGATTATTTACTTTCATGACGACATAAATTGTCCTGAATATGTACATTAATTTGTCATTATTCTTGCAAGAGAAAATATCATAAAGATGAAAATGAAAGCAAAGAAGAATTTATCAATTATAATAGAAATGTTAAGAATATTCCAAAATATTTCTTCGACCATTCCGAACATATACCAAAACACTAACTAGCCAAAATATTACTTTAAAATATCCAGAACACATACCAAATTAGTTCTTCAAACAAACAACTAGAATTACTGTACTTGGAACATTCAAAACAAGGACCTGCAAGTTTATCTAAGCCAAAAGAGTTAAACCATATATCAAGACTTGTGTAACTTGATCCTGATTTGTTCCACATGTCAGCATTGACAAACAAAAGTGGGATCTGACAGAATACCTGCAGATTTCAAATTTATAATTCTAAATTAGTTTATAAATAATACTATGCAAAGTTCACAATATTAAAATTGGAAATTTCGACTTACGTGGAATATATTGGATTAGGCATTATTTCCACCCAAAGCAGACTCATTTGCTCTCATGAAGGCCATAAGCTTGTTGATGCACTCGCCTTGATGACTTAGTTGATTTGAATCATCGGCTTCATTCTTAAGCACAGTCACTTGACCTTCCGAATCATGTAGCTTTTCTTGAGTTTCTGCCTGTTCCTGTTGCAGGTGTTGGGTATTCGAATCAGGCAATGTTCTGCGTTTACATGGAGGTTTCGGTCCATACAAAGGTGGTTGCATGTAACTAACGAAGTGGAATTTAGGCTTACCTTGAGATATGTATCATGATGAATAGTTCCAACGACCCACTCTATTTACTCGAGCTTGTGGACCCGGCTTCCATTTTGATTCTGCAAGCTCCTTATTCAGATTCTGAAAAAAGTACCAACAAATATCAAACCAGTCATGGCCTACTTGAGGACATTTTTAAGACAGTTCAAAAAACAAAGAATTGAAAAAAAAAAGAGTAACTTAAGCAACTACAAGAATCTATCAAACTTCCAATATGAAAAATATATACTGACAGTGTTAGAAGCACCAAATTTCTTGTTCCCTTTTCTATAGTCCACTTTGTATTCCACTTGGTTAAATGAATGGCTTGTGACTTGAATAAAAATATGTGTTGCCCATGATTTGAATGATCTACGCATGCCATTCATCTAAGTTTTGGAATAGAAGGTGTAATAAGAATTCCTAAACTAGTCAAGATCCAATTCAAACATGATGTTCCGAAGAACGCGTCATAATAAGGAGCTTCATGGCATTTCCACCACATAGAACCTTATGAAGCTTTAAACTTTCTTTAATTTCTTTAATTCCTTATGAAGCTTTTAACTTTCTTTTCTATGCTATCCTTGGTAGCAAGAACTCGAGATTGTGTAACCAGAATAGTATGAGAAGATAAGCTAAGAAACTAAATTTAAACTTTAAAGTCAAACAACTAGAATGAAATCTATCTTAGAGATGCATTGGGGAAAAAAAAGAAAAAAAAAAGAGAGGAGAAGAAAGAAAAAAATTCAATTCACCTATATAAGTGGAACTCTATTTCTATTTGTAACTTTCTCACAGTCCAAAGTTGGGTTCAAAACAGATACGAATAGCTAAGCAATTCAAATTCAAATTACTCTTACACAGCAACACAAGCAAAAATGCAATAACCTTTGCATGGGAAAATACAACACTTGAATATACAAATTTGCAAATAAGCTCTGATTTTCCCTAAATGGAAGCGGGTTTATTGGGAAGGTATAGAACACAAGGGATTCGGCCTGGAAATAGAAGTACTTGTTTTATCTTATCCCATTTTCTTTTAACTTCATGGAAAGTATCTGTAAAAAAATATTTACACTTGTTAGTTTACCATGTAGAAACACTCATACAAACAAGATAAAGAAGCCTAATACATAAGCTATTAAACACACAAACATCATATTGTTCTTCGCTTTAAACACATTTGAAATAAGCAATAGTATGAATTAAAAGAAAAAACTGATAAGGGACTGAAAATTAATTGCAATGCCTTTATCAGAGAAGCTATTTAATGAACATTCTAGTTACGATCCGAGTTCCCTTTTTTTATTATGGAGGAAGCAGGTGGCTAGACCAGGGAACCTTTTATCGTCCCAAGCCCAAAATTCATCCCCTCCTCTCCCAGTGAGCAAATCTCCTGACAACCTAAACACCCACACAAATGAATGTACAAAAAAATCCTACCCAAAGTAAATTAAAATCAAGAAGATGCCCAAAGAATCCCACCACATTTATAAAGAATAAATCCAAAGGGAGCCAACAAGATACACAAATGGAACAGAAGGGGTTGGGGGTGGAGGGGCATAAATAGAGAGCTCTGAGAGCTGCATACGATTGCAATACCAACAAAAAGCACCCTTCTCCACAACACATAAGCTTCCTCAGTATTTCAGTAACAGTGGTAGAAGAATGGGAGACAGAGTAGACTCAACTCATCACAGGTGCAACAGTTTAAATCCATCATAAAAAAACTCATCCATATATTTTCTTTTTCACTGGAAACCTCAACGTACATCACATCCACTACATTCAAACATAAAAGACACAAAAAGAAGGATTTTTTTTATTTAAAAAACATAATTACATACACACACTCAAAAAATAAAAGAATATATCAAATATCAAATATCAAATCCTCGATTCTCAATGCACACAAATCAAAAGAAAAATCGAGATCAAATACCACACAAACAAATAATAAAGAAAATATTAAAAAAAAAGGGGGAGACAAAAGACCGAGTTAGAGAGGAAAGGAGAATCGGCCGAGAAGTTGAAGCTTCTGGGTAGTTTCGTTAGGATCCATTGAACATTCCTTGAGCAACCCGTTTTCACGACGACCGCCACCTGTCACGATCGAGTAACCAATTGCCAGCATCCAGTCAGTCGAAGCCCAGAATAGCCCAACAATCACCGACAAGCCATCTCCAATTTAAGCCCCACAACGACAGCCATGACAGCCACCCATCACGGCCGAAACCACCACCACCAACTATAGTACAATCTGGCAGTCACCGAAGCCACCATCTCAGCCAACCCCAAACTCACGACTAGAATCCGACCAGCCGTCAATTTCCAGTCACTAACATCACTACTACCGCCGCACGTACAGACCCAAACCGGAACCGAACCAGCAGCCACCCCCTCATCCATTGTCATCCCCAGTCCTCGTCCGGCCACCGTCTTTTTCC
The DNA here is from genome assembly GCA_014905375.1 of Phtheirospermum japonicum. Lineage (NCBI taxonomy): Eukaryota > Viridiplantae > Streptophyta > Magnoliopsida > Lamiales > Orobanchaceae > Phtheirospermum > Phtheirospermum japonicum. The sequence continues at coordinate 842,010 of BMAC01000412.1, read as the reverse complement.
CATTTCTACCTGTCGCCATTTTTTTTGGTTGTCAATGAGTCGAGATTGCCACGCTGCCCAATCGAAGCTACCGACAAATCGCGGTTAGTCGCTGTTGTTTCAAGCCATGCAGCCGTTGATTCAAGCCACGCTACGCCACCACCATCAATGTTCTATGTCCAGTATCCATGTCATCGGTGGTTTCTGCCGTTATCATTGCCGTGAAGGATCGGAATGGAGGGGGATATTTTTCGGCCGATTTCACGAATGGGGGCAGAAGAAAAAATGGGGGTTTCGCCAATTTAGGGCTGAAAGTCCCTTTTTTATACCCCAGCCCTTTCGGGAAATTATGAACTTACCACACGAATCTTTAGACTGATTTAATTTGGCCCATAGTTTATCCAAATACCCAAAACTCAGCCCTCAACTTCATAAATACCCTAAATCCAGCCCTCAATTTTATAAGAACCTTAATCTAGTCCGGTTCCATATTATATGTTTTTATTTTATTTTTATATGAATATATTTTTATTTTATTTTTATATTATACATTTTCAATTTTCAATTAATTATATTATTTTATTCTCTTAAACTATAATTAAAGTTTTTTTTTAATAAGTTGGGTCAAGTGGTTGGAAAGTAGAAGATAAATCTCAAATAACTTGAGAGGTCTAGGGTTCGAACCCTTGTCAACACCCTTATAAAGGGTTAGTGATACCACTTGAGATACATGCTCGTGGTAAACTATAATTAAAGTTATTATTATAACTTTAATATCTAAGCCAATTATACTATTTTTCTTTATTTCAACCTCTATAAGACATTGAGTATATTATGAGTCCAACTGAATTATTTTTATTCTAGTCCACTAAGCCAATCATCATTCCAATTGTGTATAATTAAAATTATTTTCATAATTATTATTTTTGATTAATAATATGCCATATATAATTTTTCTTTTAATTAAGAAAAGCTAATTTAGATTTTTTTATTTATACATGACTTATTTTATTTTTATATTAAGAGAATAAAATAAAAATATTGAAATAAGTAAAATAAAAATGTTGAATTAGACCAAATATAATAAAAAAGTTAAATAATGGAAAATTTAATAAAAGAAGAATATTAAATCTGGTAGATATTAGACTTTTATGATACATAAGAGAAAATTTTGTAAACTAATTATTTAGATTTTATTTATTTTAACTAATTTTTTTTATTAATAATGTTTCTTTTAGATTTATTTAATATTTTTTATTTAAAAATACTGACATGGCATTTTTAGTTTAAATTCAAAGTTAGTCAAATATCCCTACAATGAATTATTTTGGTAATGCTAATTTGGTAAAAATAGAATTATAATAATATTAATTTATTTAAAAATCAGAGACACCAATCGGTACAAACCAAGGTACATATAGTTTTTAATAGTTTTTTGTTTGTACTCAAGATATAGGGGTGAAATGTGGCTACAAGCCATACTAACACAATATTGATATCGGTATCATTCGACTATATTAATAATTCAAATTTCAGTCAGGTTTTATTCGCGAATAAAATGGACAAAACATGGAAAGTTTTGTTGCATTGATTTTTTATAAAGAATTATTTCGCAATAAAAAGAGTTTATCACATTAATCTTAATTATTTCTATTATTATAATTATGACAATTTTAAATAAAACATTATTTATAACATAATCAATTAATCATAAAATTAAAAAATAATCTTAGAAAAATAAGAATAATATTAATAGGTTTTGATTAATCAAATAAAATAGGAAATTTTCGTTTTTGCCCCAATGTATTTATTTTTTTTAAACATTCCCCCTCGAAATTTGTTTCATTTTGCCCCAGATGCATAAGACTTTTCAATGTTACCCCTTAAAATTTATTTTCGACGGAGTATTACTTCTAAATTTCGCGGACGGGGAATCGTGGCATGATATTATAACCTTTTTACTTATAATAATATATTAATTAGTAATATATTTAAAAAATGTGTCATTAAAAATATTATACCTTATAATAGAGTCATACTTTCTCCTAAACCCAAACATTATGTAATATTATGATACAATCTTATATATCGATGTATAATGGTGTTTAATATAGTACTTAGTCATTTTTTCATATAAAAGAAAATTGAATTGTAATCTTATTTTTCGTATCACAGTAAAGCATATACAAATGGCAATTTTATTTTGCAAACATAATACTTAACATTATATTATATATATATTTTATCCTAATAATTTATATAATACTTGGTTATGTATTTCATATTACGTAAGAGATGTGTTGACAATATATATATTTAGAAATTATAAATATTAATTGATTTTTTTATTTTTCGTGTCCTATAAGATAGAAAAACATTCATTTCATGATTGGACAATGGTTTAGGAATAATCCCATGAGGTTGTAAGTTTTTATTACATATATTTTTTTAATGAAAGATGTGAATAACTACTATATTAATCAACAATACATTATTAAGATGTGGATAAGACATATATAGCATATATTTTTTATAATGAAATCTTTTTTCACGATATTACTAATTACTATATTATTATTAGTAATGTTTTTATGATATCATATCAAAATATAAAACTTTATGGCAAAAGTTCAATAATTATTATTTTAATTTTTCCCCAAACTATATGACTTTTACAATTTTCCACCCAAGTTATGAAATACTTCAACTTTGCCCCACAATTCCTCGCCATCAGAGTCTAGAGGAAATATTCCAATGGAAATAAACTTTAAGGAGCAACATCGAAACTTTTTGTATATAAGGTAGCAAGTTTTACATATTAATTGCCAGTTTATTATTATTCCTAATGAAATTTTTTTTAACAAATACAAATTAGTTCAAATAAATATAAAAATTATGAATACATCCTAATAATTATTAATAAAATCCGAAAAAAAAACGTAAAATTATAAAATAATATAAGATAAAACTGAATAAATTATAAAATCATATAATATAATATGAAAAATGGAACTAAATTTTAGTAACTTATTAATTAATCTGAATACTATAATTTTAAAAAATGAATCAATAATATCATTAAGTTATATGTAAAATTCATAAGAGGATTTAAACCACATATAAAGATTAAAAGATAAAATTTTAATATTTATTATTAATCTTGAAAATGAAAAAAAAATAAAGAAGAAAAGTCATAAAACTAAATATAAGTTAATATATTTATTCAACCCATTCGATATTTTTCTAATTTTGTTTTATAAAAATCTTCCCTATTTTTCTCATTTAATTATAATTTCTTATAGCTTATTTAATTTATTTGATGATCTATAATTTTAATTTTTTATATTGATTATTTATGGATTTTTTATTCATATTTATCAAGTATGTATTTAAAACTTAAATATACGATTCCATTATTATTTTGTATACTTTAATAATATTTATTGGATTTTTGTTGGGATCTCTTTTTCAGATTTATTAAATCATTAATTAGGAGTTTTATAGTATTTTATATTGTAAATAATTTATTAAATTTTCATAACATCTTATACGTTTATATTTTCTATAATTCTGAATATATTTGTAATTACGATTAATTATGTTGCATTATTAAATATAAAATATGCAATTACAAATTACTATCAAGGAGAAAATAAACAATTTATTTATTTTAATTATATAAAGAATAAATACCATTTTTTCAAAAAGGAGAAATATTGAAAGCCATTATTAATAATGTACAAGTTGCATTTCGTTAGGGGTACCTATACGCAGAAGACAGTGTTTATTCTTGATTTTTGTTCGAGATTACGGTAGGGGTGGGTCTTTTTTTCTTACGAATATGTATCATATTGTATGTATATGTTAAATATACAATAACATTTATTTAAGAACTTATATGTGCTCGATAAAATATTTTTAATTATATCACTAACTAATTGTGTATGAGTATTTTTATATTAATGATTTATGACTTACGACTATGATTTTAAGTCATTAACATGAGAACTCACAAAATATGATTTATTGCTATTAGTTTTACATATACTTTTATAAAAACATAAATATATATTTTCAAATATATAAATAACATTTTTCAATTACTTTTTATATTTATCTCATTTAATTCATAATAATTGATGATTTATTTTATTATATTTTAATATTTATATTTTTTATTTAAAATTTTAAAATAAGTATTTAATTTCATTAAATTTTGATTAAAATTTTTATCTGATTCAAAAATAATTTCAAAGTTATATTATATTATAATATCCATGATTTTCCAAATTTCTTTCATTGTTATATTTATTAAATAATAATTAGAATTTATTATAAATTATTATGTTTTTATCAAATTTGAAAGTATTTTTGGAATGAGTTTAATTGTGGAGGTTAATGGGTTGATAACCTCTGTTTGGGGNTGGTAGTTACCAAGCACCATTTTGATACTTTTTCCCATTTTTCACTACCCAAACCCACCAACCAAGCATCTCCTATTTTAATAAGTATATATAATGAATATATAATTTTTATATTTATTTATTTATTTCGAATTCATATGTTAAATATGTTTTTTCTTGTTAAATGTTGTATAATTATAATAATATATACAAAAAGTAAGAAGTGCAAATGGGTACGACTAATGTATAATTGAATTATATTATCTTTATAATTTACTAAAAAGGATCGATGTGATTTAATTATGAACTAATTTATGATTAATATCGAGTGTACACGAATTGGTAGATACAAATGATACATATAGTTAAAAAAATCCCAATATGGTAATGGTGAGCGGTAATTGAATACTATTGTACTACAAGAAAACCATCGAATTCCTACAAAATTTTTGACTGATTTCCGATATTTCTTATTTTTCCGACTGATAAATTCTCCATTTGATTCTGAGATTTATTGGTTCGGACAACCTGGAGGTTCTGCCTAAGAATTATGTATTGCAAAATTTAAATAAAGAGGACCTCCTAGTATAATAGTTTTAATGTCTTCATTTAACCTATAGGTTTGGAGTTCAAATCCACTTGTATATATGTTAATTTTGCTTCCTTTTTATTTTTTAAATATTTTCTTTTCACTCTATTACCAAGAAAAAAAATCATAAATATTTTAAATATATTAAGTATTACTAATGTAATATATTTATATATTCATTTAACTAACTTTATAATTTTTTACGAATTATATTATTATTTTATAATAATTTAATTATTTTTAATTTTCATATTTATTAATATATATAACTTTAAACAATAGTTTATAAATAATTTGCTTATTTCAATTTTTGAGATTAAATTAGTACTATATTATAACATTTATATTTTGTTAAAAAAATCGTTAAATAATCTTGAGAATCAACATTTCATTTTTCAATATATTTTTTTTCATTTTTTTTATTTAGTAGTTTTCTTTATTCTATAACATTCTTTTTTTTTCCTTTTCAGGCTTTTTAAATAATTATTTAGCAGTTAATCTAACTTTTTTATATTTCTTGCCGGTTTAAAAGTATTTTGAGATTTATTTTATTGTACTTTATTAAATTTATGTTATGTTTTTATTTTCTTAAATATATTAAGTAATGACTAAATATTTATTCTTTTAAATTTATTGAAATTACTTATGATTAATTTTATTTTATTTTTTTAAGATTTATTACTATTATAAATTATTTATGTTATTTTTATCTATTTTAACCTATTTTCTGTTTTTTAGATTTAATTTATACGATTAACATTTTTTATAATTTTTTAATTATTAAAAATATTGATATGATATTTTTTAAAACATAAATGAATTAATTATAATTATGATCAAATTAAAATTTAAACAATACTTAAAAAATAAATATTTAGAGAGTAAATACTATTTGTGTCATTAAACACGTGACAATCCTTTAGTGATTACTTGTCCATAGGCAATTAGAATGAATTACTTTTTGAAGAATTACCCTAGTTTTGAAGTAGATATATTGATGAGGTCTCCTACGTAGATAAAATAATAATAATGATGATGATGATGATAAAAAAATAATAATAATAAGTAGATTAATTAACTAGATTATGCGTTAGCTCACTTCATTATTTTCTTTTACTTAAATCCATTAAGTTATGAGTTTGACTGTGTTATAACACACGTTGGAATATATTTTATAGACATGTCATGAACAAATGTAATAAAGTCATAATAATAATAATAATAATAATAATAATAATAATAATAATAATAATAATAATAATAATAATTTATTCATGAAAAAGTAAATTTTGATCCCTTTTATAATAATAAAATAAAGTTTATAATTATTTTATAAATACATATTCAATAGATTTAAAAATTAGAAAGTCATCACTCATAAAAAAATCATATAAAATAAATCTGAAAGTTTTATAAAATTAGTGACAGAATATTTAAAGATTTTAAATAATTATTAAAAATATATAAAATAAAAAATAATATTATAAAATGACATAATATGAGTAAAATATAAAAATTTGTAATTATTTTTGAAAGCACTTTGAAATTTTATTTATAATACTTTATAAAAATATTATTATGTTTTTTATTATTAATATGTCTAATTATTCATGATTAAATAGTTAATTTACATTCATTTAACTTACTTTATAATTCTTAACAACTTATATTTTACTTTTGATACTTATTAAATAAAAATATAAATTTAAAGGATAGTTTATTAATAATTTGCCTTATTTCAATTCTTTGAGCTATAATTAATATTATATTATAATATTTTATAATTTGTTACATAAGTTCTCAATTAATTTTGTGACTCGACATCTCATTTTTTTAATAATTTTTCTTTTTGTTTATTTAGTAGTTAATAACATATTATTATATATTCATAGAATAATAGTATTATAGAATATTTTTTATTTATTTTTACATATGAAATTATTGATCAATCTAAAAAATGTAAAAAAATTATTAAAATCAATAATATTTTAGAATAAAAATGATACTTTATTATATATTTTCTGGTTTGAATATTAAAAATAATAAAAAATATCAATAATATAAAGCAAATTTGAATTTTATAAATTTATTTATTTATTTATTTTCCATATTTATTTAAATTACATTATAAATTAAGGATTTTAATTATTATTCTATATATTCTTAAGTTTCTTTTATTTTTAAAATTGATTAAATAATTATATTATTTGAACAATAGTTTATTATACAATTCCTATGATTTTAAGTTTTGAGRTTTATCTAATATTATATTATAATATTTTATAAACAAAATAAAAACCAATAGTATTATAGATTAAATAGAAAACTCATATAAGAAGTTAAATTAGCTAATAAATACTAAAATTGAAATCTAGGAAATGATTAAATAAATCTAAGAAACAAATATATGTATTATAAGATATTTTAAAACCGCACAAATCTATACCCCTCGATTAGGTTATATACATCACTCAGATAAGGATTTTCTTTTAATAAATATTTGTACATTCTAAAATTTTTGAGATTTAGGAAACAATTAATTGGAATTTAATTTTAATTAAATATAATCTTATTAATTTCAGTTTTTTTGATTTTTTATTTTTTAATTTTCAGTTTTAAACATATAAATAACTTTGTAGAATATATTTAAATAATTAAATTTATAATAGCGATTTACATAATAATTTTTAATATTTTTTTAAAATAAGTGTTTAGAATTTAGCTATAGTTAAATTATATTTTTATTTAATTTCAAGATATTTACATGTACTATTGAAAATGTATAATTAAGAAATAAAATATATAAATTTATAATTAAGTTTAGAATAGTTAAATAATAAACTTGAAGATTAAATAAGTATTTTTAGTTCATGAAAAATAAAAAACAATAATCTTTATTGAATATTATATTAAATTACGGAAAATATATTAATTTATTTGAAGAATAATTCAAAATAAATAACAAAAAACTAATGTAACACTAAAAGAAATTATAAAATCACATAAGTAAAATATATCATAATTATTTCAAAGTTAATCACAATTTATTGTTTTATCAAGTTTAAAGTTATTTTGAGATTTATTTTATAATATCTAATAAAATATAAGTCATGTTTTTTATTTTTAAATATATTAATTATTCATGATTAAATATTTTTGAACCTAAATTATAAAATTCAAATGAATTATATTGTGTGTGTATATATATATATATATATATATATATATATATATATATATATATATATATATATATTGTTTTCAATTTTAATAAATAATTATATAAAACTTAAAAATATTGTTTTATATATTCTTTATGAATTCAAGTTTTGAATATTGTTTAGTATTATATTATAACTTTTATAATTTGCTTTTTATTTATTTATTTATTTTTGCGTATTATAATTTATTCAATAGTTATTTAAAAAATTTCTATATATTTCTGTAAAGATTATGTAGTAGTTTTGATTTATATAAGGGTAAGAGTTATGATACACAAACACTCCATTTTTGAACCCGAGAGCGAGCCAGACACTCCGTGGACGCGGACACGCGCCCAACACGCCTCTGACACGTGTTGGATGCATGTCCTATTTTTTTTTCTTCCTTTTTTTTTGAATTTTAGACAGGGGACACGGCTCGTATACGCTGGGACACGACGCGACATACAGGGACATGGCCCGGACACGTCCTCGACACGTTTTTTCAATTTTATTTTTTTTTCACAAAAATATTTTTTTAGTTTTTTAATTATTATCATTTTTTATTTTACTTTGGATTTTATCAATTATTGTGAATGAGTTTTTAATTATTTTAGATGATTAATTGAAAGTAAAAACTATTACAATTTAATATTTGCAGGAAATAAATATATTAATAATTATTTATATTATAAACGTGTTCGAGCCGTGTCGTGTCCTACATTTTTTAAAAATAAGCGTGTCCTCGTGTTCGTGTTATGTCGTGTTCCGAGTCCGTCTCCGTGTCGGTGCAACTTAGGTTAAGAGTAATTGTGATCAGACAAACGTACTATTATACATTATTTGGAAAAATTAACATCAAAAGTAGTTGGTTAAATTTATTTTGTTTTGCAATTTTACTTTTTTATTGATAATACTTCAATATTTACACATTTTTTATTATAATTAAATTAGACAAAGGTTCGGGAGTCAAAAAATAATTTTTGAGAGACAAAATATTTGAACCAACAATGTTTAGTATTGATACCTAGCCTCAACCACT
>BMAC01000412.1:813147-832791 GCA_014905375.1 Phtheirospermum japonicum | reverse complement strand
CATGGTCCTTATGTTATRTTTTATAAAYAAMGAAACATACATTCAAAAATAAGTTTAATATTTCTTTTAATCCTACAAAACATATCAGAAATTTATTTTTTAATCTTAATACAAAAGTTAATACTTCTCATAAATATAAAATAAATTCTAAATAACTATTTAATAAATAAAAAAAGTAAGAAAAATAAAATTAAAACCAAAATATAAAATGTTATGATATAATACTAAATAAACCTCAAAATTTAAAATCAGAAAAAATACCAAAAAGTATTTTAAATTTATATATTTATAAGATAAATTTGTAAAATAAAAAACTAAAAAATATTCTATAAAGCAAGTTAAATAAATATTTAATCATAAATAATTACTTGATATATTTTAAAAATGAAAAATATAATTGAGATACTATCAAATAAATATCAAAATAAATTACATAAGAATATAATAAAAATGTGATTAACTTCTAAATAAATATTTCACACACAAAAAAAGGTGTTTACAAAAAGAGATGTTCACAAAAAGAGATTTTGGGTAAAGAGATTAATTGAGAACTTTTGAAGACAAATATAAATGTTATAATACGATAATAAATAAATTTAAAAACTTAGAATCTGAAGAAAAAATAATCATCTATTATTTAAATTTATAAGATTATTTAATCAATTTTAAAAATAAGAAACTTAAGAAATATTATCTAATAATAATATAGTCGTTAAAAAGTATAAATTAATTAAAATTAATTAACATTACATTTAGAGAAATTAATGAGAAATATGATGCTTTTAATAACACAAATATGCAGTGATACCAAAAATTATCTCTAAATATTATCAATTTGTTATCGGAATAGTCTCCTAAATCTGTTGTGAATTTGTAACAAAAATAAAATTACTATGACAAATTCATATTTGACCTCACCAAAGAACTCTTACGTGTCAAAATAAAGTTATCGCCATTTTTCTAGAACTGGTGACAAATTATGCGTTGTCATGAAAAGAAACTTGTTGTGACACCAAATGTCGTCACCATTCTTCAAGGAGATAATTAGTGACAAAAATAATTCTGTCACAACTAGAAACTTATCGTGACACCCAAATCTCGTCACACTTTATTATATGTTTGTCATAAAAAGGGTTTCCTGAACCATTGTTTTTTTTGTCTTCCCAATATTATGATAAACTACATTTAAACGTCATCAAATATAAGTATTCATGATGAAATCGGTGAACAACTGTGACAACAATAAATGCTATCATAGAAGGGTATTGATTAACATATTATGACAAATTTCTATGCGTGGAAAAAAAATCGTCACAAACATCTGATTTCTTGTAGTGTAAGTAGCAGAAAAATTAAATATCAGGCTTTTATATCAAAACCTTTTCGATTTCCATGACCTATGTAAACTTTGTATAAACTTTTCAAGCAACCAAAGTACTTGTCTGGAAACAAGAAGATTCAAAATATGGTATTTTATCATGCATGGTTTTCGATGGTAAACCTGTAAAGTTATTAATATGAACTTAAAATAAGTTCATTGATCTTACATAGGTTTCAATAGAGATGAAGTGTAGTCATGGCTTTGAATGTAAAATAATTTGTTTTGTCTAGCATAGTTTTTCTAGGGAATATGTATAGTTGTGGTTATGGAGTACAAGGGTGTTCTCTCTTGCATATGTTTCAATAGTAATAATGTGTAGTTATGGTTATAGAAAAATAAAGTTGTTTTGTCCTGAATAGTTTTTATTTGTAATGATGTATTATGATGCATATGTTTCGATTGTAATAATGTGTAGTTACAGTTATAGAAAAATAAGGTTGCTTTGTCTTGAATAGTTTTCGTTAGTAATGAAGTATAGTTATAGCTATAAAATATAAGGTTGTTTTGTCTAACATATGTTTCAATAGCAATAGTGTTTAATTATGATTATAGAAAAATAAGGTTGTTTTGTCATGAATAGTTTTCATTGTAATGATGTATAGTTATGGTTATGAAGAAGAATACTCTTTTGTCCTGAATAGTTTTTGTTTGTAATGATGTATAGTTATAGTTGTGAACAACTGAAATTACACATTTCTAAAAGTTTAGTTGTACCAGGTCGAGGATCATCATCGTCTTTCTCATTTGCTACTATAAATTAATGTTCAATGCTATCTCCTCCAACTGATGGGTTGTAGGAGCTTTCAGCCTCGAATAACTAAACAACACATGCTTACTTTTACCAGAATAACCGGCATAACTGTTAAATAGGAAAAATCAAACAAAAACATAATGAAGATAAAACATATCATTTTAGAATGAATATTACAAAGACCGTCATGAACAAGCCCAAAAAAACCTTCAATAGAAACATTTCAAACTATCGAGATTCATTTTCTTAAGCTAGACATCTTTTTTTTTTGATATTTCTCCCTCATCCTTCAAAGGTATTGGATCGTCTTCATGACCAATATGATCGTGCACTTCATTGGAAACTGTATGAAGATACGATTCGTACACAGAAATAGCTTCATCCTCAGTTGGAAAAACTCCTAAACATGCTTCATTTGATTCCAATAACATTAGGTGCCCATTTTTTCTAAGAATAGTATATTTCGTGATTTACGCCTTGAAATATAACATATAATTTTATTATTATTATTTTTTTGTATCGCTCTCCTTATTTCCACTAATGGAAGAAAATGGGAGATGAAATAGATGAATTATGGGAAAATGAAGAGAGAGGGGGGGGGGGGGGGGGGGGGGGTTCCTACTTAAAAAGTACAAAAATACATGGTGATGCGACCAAAAAGATTGATGCCTCAAGAATAGGGGGTACTGACCTTGAATATGAAGTCAGCGACCTTATCTACTTTCATATATGAGCAGCGACCTGATTGATCTCCAAGGAACTCCTGGCAACCTGATAGATCCTGAAAAAACAAAACTCAGTCCAAGGTGGTGGAAGGCCCCGGCGTAGGCCCTCCGATGCTTAAGTTAGAGAGTGTGTGAGAGGGATGCGAGAGTTCAAAAACATAGGATGTGAAATCAACTTAGAGAGAAAAGAATGAGGCCTGAGTCCTCTTTATATAGATAAGATAAGTATTATTAATCTAGGGTTCCCCTCTCCCTCTATAATTATAATACCATAAACAGTGACTGACTTAGAATTAGGATTCCTTCTGTTTGCTGGGTTCCCATAAACAATAGATTTCTCGCGAAATTACTTAATTAGCCATGGGCCAATAATCTTGTCCATAGATTTAGTCTGCCAGGACCCCATAAAAATAGCTTGCATTAGCCCAAGAGAACCCCAAAACCATAGGGTCCAGCTCTCAACGCCGAGCTTGTATGATAGCTCTTATATCATAAGAGCTTGCCACCCCGTATAAGAGATCGCCACTCCTATACATCAGGTCGCTACCCTTCAAAATAGCTCGCCCAGCTCCCAGAAGGAGTGAACCTTCTAAGAAATGAGGTCGCTTACTAAAAAATTCACATAAATACCTGCATTTTGCCGATGTGAATATTTGATGTCGTATCAGCTAGTCCCCCACATTCTGGTTGGTTGAGGTAGGAAACCAAGTAGAATGTAATCATGAGTTACCTCGGAAATCAAACAATCATGCCCTTTAGAAAAGGCATGGTAATCTTAGCCGTCACTTCTCATTTAAGATAAATGCCCCTCTGCACCATGTCGGACACGCGTCAGCAGCTCCTTTCCTCGTAATATATTAAATTATGTGGGCCAAAAAATGAAAAGACCAAAATAACCCTACCAACTTTCCCGCCTATCGAAAAACCCTTGTGTCTTTTCATCTTTTTGCCACCCAATACATAAAACACTCCATCGTCTTCACTACCCTCATTTACACAAAACCGAAGCAAAATAACCATTCTTCTCTGCAAAAACTCTTTGCAAATTTCTGCAAAAAATCACGGAACACAATCAATCTGCACCAAATCCACCGATCAAGATGATGAGTAAGTCCCCCTAATCCATTATTCTGAAAATTATTACTCTGATTTATTGTTAATTGTTGTGTTGCTGAGTGTAATTTGTCAGTCTCTTTCCCTCCCTATAGATTGGTTGACGATGAATATAGCTTACCCAACTCCGATTCCTAAAATCCTAATTCTCCAACCCTAAACGCATCATCCGACACCGAATCAATAGAAATTCTCTAAAACGCTGAGGTAGAAGAAGAAACATACCTGCACCCCAACCTATATCCTGACCTGGTCTAAGAGATGAACCCGAGGGAGATATTTCTTGGCCCGAACTTGAAGCTCAAACTAGAGCTTTAACCGAGCACATACTTGAGGGCATTCCCATAACACATCCCGAAACATCCTTTTCCTTACAGCCTGACTTCTTCATCTCCAATCCCGTGACCATAGTGCCCCCTTCGGTGCATACCGACCTACCTGTACTTCCACGAGCTACCAGAATAGCCGCTCAAAACCGTTGGGTACTCCCTGACCGGAGCAACCTTGAAGATGTTATAGAAGCTCTTAACCTTCCCGAGACCGTCAAAGTGACTTTTACTAACATCCTCCAAACTGATCCAGCAAACCCCCACATAGTCCTATTCGAAGAACACATGAGAGTGGGCTTCAGATTCCCTGTACATCCTTTCCTGGTAGTTATGTCTGTGAAGTATAAGGCCGCACTTTTGTAGATGACTCCCAACTCTATTAGATTCTTAGTTGGATATATAATTCTTTGTAATTACTATAACATAGAGCCCGATGTAGGTTTCTTCCATTTTTGCTTTCATATAAGGAACCAAAAAGGTTCCTTCTACCTCTCCTCGTGCCATAAGCCTGTTAAACCCCTTATCAAAAGTCCATGAGTGGCGAGTTAATTTCTTCTTTTTCTACAATCCCGAAGCCTTGGCCTTTTACACTAAGTGGCAGGAATCAACTCCTAAACAAGACTCGATACCGTCCATGACAAATCAGCCTACACTTTTCCAATTATACTCCGACCTCCTTGATAATTGGAGTACAAAATTCTATAATGTAACGAGGCTCATAGATTTGGAGAGCGTTTTCAGGTTTGTAGGTCTTAGCCAGTAACCTACGGATATAACCAAATCTGAATTCGGTAGGTTTCTAAGTTATTGCAAATTCCTTTAACTTCATCCTCACAGTAGAGTAGACTAATTTACTTGCTTCTTTACGCAGATGATATTATTGCTAGCTATAACATCCTATTTTTCCAATTAATGTTTGATGGTCCACAATTTAGTTACATGCATGTTAATTTATGTCGAGAGCTCATAACATTCATTTTTATTTCTTAATATGCGATTAAGTTCAACTTTTACGAGTTTGCATGTTAGAAGTGAACTTGAAAACCAATAGAATTTTGTATCAAAAATTAAGTTATTGGGCCATACATTTTAAATTGAAAATTGTGAGTTCATTATATGGTTGGCCAAACAAGAGAACATTGCATTGGCATATTTTTAGACCTCAAAATTCAACAATATTTCTCCCAACGTTCCTCTTGTCTGTTGAGATTTTTTAGCAAGTGATCAAATAGTCCAAGAAAACTAGAACTCCTAAACCTAAGTTAGTACTCAAAACCTCTTTTTAATCACATCACATTCGGCCGCAATAATTTTCAAAATAACTTTTCCCATCACAAAAGCATAGAAAACAAACTTCAGTTACGCAGTCGATTTTTCACCCTCCCTTAGAAGCAACTGCCTAGCGTCTAGTCTCGGTGTGATCATCTTCCTCAAGCAGGTAATTTCTTTGAATCCAATTCTTCTTGTTAAATCGGTTTTCTATTTTTATGGGCGTACGATGACCACAACCTTACAGGGTCACCTTTTGTTTTTTCTGAAACTCATGAAAAATCATAGGAAATAACCAATCACAGAAAATAATCAAACCCGAGCGAATCCACCTCCGTCCCTGATAGAGCTAGACAGAGAACCCAAAATCCTAGAGATAAACTTGGACGTATTAATACATTTAAAAAAAATAAGGAAATAAACTTTTTAAACCCAAAAAACATTTGAGGCCTGGTAGCCCCGAGTCAACCGAGTCGATCTGAGACCACCCCTGTTGCAGCCGAGCCAACCGAGTCGAACTTAGTCATAAATAAGTTTTTATAAAGAATCCTTGAGTTTTAAATTTATTATTGTCCACCTCCGCCGTTCACTCCGACTTCGCAAGTAAGTAATACAATTTCATTACTTGAAAATTAATGATGCATTATTATGATGAGATGCCTAGATTGCATTTAAGCATATTTTAAGAAAAGTAGAGATTTTAAAGAGATAGACGCGGTCGTCATGATTCATGATTTATGATTAAGAAAAGTTACATGATTTGATCAAATATCCCATGATCTCATGATCATATTATCTTTTTTGAAGTTGTTATGATGTGCATAGTATACTAGTTGTGGCCTTAAACATGGAAAGAATTATGAGCACTTTTGTGTTTGTGGCTTTAGTTGTCGTGTTAATCAGAACTAAGTATTCTGAAAATCAAGATTTTAAGCAATGGTCATGGTCGACCTTCATGTACTGCCGGTGGCAACCCGAATGCAGATCAAACCGGGGATAATAACCAAGATGCAACACATGGGGCTGATCTTAATGCAACCTTACTGCAGAACTTGATTGCTACATTACAAGGGATTCAACAGCCGGCTCAGGCACTAAATGCACCACAATCGGACCCTGCATCTATCACAACATCAGTGGTTGGACAATTCAAGAAGTACAAACCGTCAACTTTTAATGGTCAGGGCGACCCGTCTGTGGTCAAAGAATAGCTAAGGAGTTTGGACAGGATCTTTACTCATATTGCATGCAACAATGTGCACAAGATTTCATGTGCCACCTTTCAGTTGATCTAGGATGCTGAACATTGGTTGAAAGCATACAAGCGCACTCAGACTCCCGCACAACTTCTAGTATTGACTTGAGAGCAATTTAAGATGTTGATGATGGGGAAGTATTTTCCACATTCGTATCGTGATCGTAAGGAAACCGAGTTCTTGGAGCTCAAGAAGGGGAATCTTAGTGTGGAAGAATATTACTTGCAATTTAATAAGCTTTCTCGTTTTGCCATGCATTTGGCTAACACTGATGAGAAGAAGGCGAGTAGATTCGAACGGGGCCTACGCCCAGAGATTAGTAGTATCATGGACGTACAGATGTTGGGGACATATGTTGTGGTAGTCAGATGTGCACAAGCCATATCCTCTCGATTGAACATGGTGGTGACTGCTCCGAGAACTAGCGACACCTCGGGAAAATGCAAGTGGGATCACAAGAATAAGGGAAGAGGGGATTTGGATAATAAGAAGGGAAAGATCGTTGAGAACGTTGTGAGAAATGCTTTAAATGGAAGGACTCCGTGCACTAAGTGTGGAAAGAATCATGGCGGAAAGTGTTTGTATGGGAGGAAAGTATGTTAAAATTGCGAGCAGCCGGGTCATATAGCGACTTACTGCACCCAACCACTAAAGTCAATGAATAATTACAAGAAAGGCAACGCTAGAGTTTTTGCTTTGGCAGGACAGGATCAGAATGAGGACGAGGATGTTATGACTGGTATGCTTACTATTTTTGACTTCATGCTTTAATGTTGTTTGATTCTGGTGCTTGAATCGAACTTTTTCGCGTTTAAAAATGAAAAGCTCGTCCGCAAGAGAGCGGAGCTATTGTAGGCGATAAGTTGATTCGAGTCGAATCACAAGGAAAACTAATCAGAAACTATTTTGGTGTTCGATTTTACTTACGTAGAAACAAAAATAAAAACTAAACACTCGATCCAGTTTAGTTTGAGATTTTCTAACATCTACGAGCAATAAAATTAAAAGCTTTAAAATCGATTAATGAAAACGAGGGTCTAGTGCGCCGGAATCGTCTCCACGATCGGGGTTGTCACTTCCGATGGTTCTAAATGACCCTAGGCACACTAGGCTGATAAACTTAGCCAACAAGCATAAATATAATCAAAATCATAATTTCAGCAATTAAAAGAAAGCTCATGTTATTCTAAACGTCATGCAATTAAAAACGAGAACTTAAGCATTTAAAACCTGCAAATCACCAAGCATCTCCAACAAAGAAATGAAAGCTTACGAGATTAACGAGAAAAGTCGCGAAGTTCAAACGAGAAATTAAACTACGAATTCACAAACTATCTATCTAACATCTAAAGTCTGAAATCTAAGAAACTAAAACGAAAATACAGAAAGTAAAACAAAGATGAAGAACAAACGAGGAATTGACGACTCGAACTTGCAATCTTCGACTCTTCAACCCGAATTATGCGCGTAATTGAAAAGGTGGCAAGAAACTAGGATTTTCTGAAATTTCGGACCTTCCCCCCAAGTTCCAACACTCTGAAAATGAAGAAACCACCGGCCTTTTATAGAATTTTGAAAATAACCGCTCAAACTGCCAGAGCGTCGACGGTGCGACAACAGTGCGTCGATCGACGCGAGCCAGGCTGCACGCGTCACCAGGCAGTGCATCGATCGACGGAGCTAGGACCGACGCAACAGAACATTTGCGTTGACGGTGCGTCAGCCGACGTGAGTCAGGCTGCGGCAGCTAGTGTCAGCATGACTCGGACACTGGGTAACCCAGTGTCAGACTGGTACCCAGTGTTAGCACAGTACATTGCTTATCCAATCTTTGTCTTCTCGAGCTATAACACCAAAATAAAACAAAATTAGATTATTTCATATAAAATAAAGTAAAAACACATTAAACACCAAACGAGATGAAAAACATAAAAGGGAAGAAAAACGATAAAAAGATAAACCTAAAACACGTAAAAGCACACAACACACAGTGCAAAAATACACGAAAATCACATACAAATATGTACAAATCAATTCCCCCACACTTAGCTTTTTGCTTGTCCTCAAGCAAAATCTAATCTAGACGTAGACAAGGAAAAGCTAATTACCCGATGACTTAATTACTAATGCATCCATATGATTCAAGAAGTTAATGCATTAGATCGACTAAAAACTCAACTAAAAGGACGACACGATAACGTTGAGATAAGAGATTTAGACTAGCTTCCGAACACCTAAAAGTAACGAGTTGACCTCCATGTACGTCACCCATCCATGCCTCGGCCAAAGTCTATCCCTGCTCAAACCGCCAAATCGTCACCCGACTAGCCCAGTCATCTATACACTCTTTAACAAAACAATCTAAGAAATAAAAATAAAAATAAGAACTCAACTTGTACAAGGTTTTCTCTTCTTGTACTTATTCTTTTCTTTCTTTTCTTTTTTTTTTTTTTTCTTTTTTTTTTCTTTTTTATAATATATTTTTTATGAGTACCTAAAGAGATAAGGTACAACGAACATAATTTACATCAATCAACAACGAGAGTTCATTGACTCCAATCTTACGTTGCTAAGTGCAACTGATAACATTCTTCAACTTTGCACGTGGAGTTTTAACGTCTCCAAAATAAAAAAAAAAATTACATAAAATCCTATAGAGGTTAACTGAAAACGGGGCTAGTAGAGAGTATTCGACTCTTAGGAACGAAACAAGAATAGAACAGGAGACAAGACACTTCATAGATTATTTACACTTCATTCCCCACAATTACACTATTGTTCGAACGGAAGTCTAAATATCCTAACCAAAGCATCTAACCACGTCACTTCGTCAAGGTTCCAATCAATATCAATACACACAACTCAAATCAACCCACAAGCAAGCATACAAAAATTTACTAACCAAACCAAGGACAAACCCCCCACACTTAAACCATACAATGTCCACATTGTATAAAATGAAAAATTAAGCTAAGTATGGTAAAAGATAAGAGAAGGAGAGATACGTCCCTGAAATCGTGCTTGTGATGATGAGTCGAGCTTCCAAGATCATAGCTCAGAATATAAGTATGTAGTTCATGAGGAGCATATGGATCATTAACTCTCCAATCGTAATATGTAGCTGCGATGTGATGACCAAAACTAGGATCGGAAAAATTAGCATAAGTGTCAATATGGGCCGAATTGTAGGAATTTGAAAGCAGGGGCCCATTGGTGATTCGGAGGTTCGGATAGGTGAAAGTAGAATGTATCCATGAATCGATCATAAATTCCCTCCCACGATCTCAAGGAATCGGGCTCTAAATCCAGCAACCATGTTCTCGCCCAATCCTTTAATGTGAAAATAAAAAGTTTCATTTTCACTTGATCTATCAACAGGCCGAAAATAGGAAACGTCGGGATGATGGTATTATACTGTCGGATGAAGTTCAACGGGTCTTCGCTCAGTAGTCCGTGAAAAATTGGGAGTTGCTCAAGGTAAAACTCATCAAGATCGTACTCCCGCATTGCAAAGCTCAAAGGAATTGTCGGTCGATAACCGTGCCAATTGGACGTTGGGCAAAACATCTCTTCATCGAAAGGTGGAGCGTCAAAGTCATCATATGGCAAACTTGCTCGATAGTTTGCCATCGTCGGTCTAAAATCTCGAATTGTCAAAGAGTTGGCTACAAGCACAATACTCAACAAACGAGATTAAGCGTACCGAAAAGAACAAAAAGAAACAAGAAATAAAAATCACAATCGAACACAAACACAAACAAACAAATAATAATACAAACAAAACTAAATAAAAGCAAACACCAAGAATCGTAGCCTTTAGCCTTCCCCGGCAACGGCACCAAATTTTAAATCGAACTTTTTCGCATTTAAAAATGAAAAGCTCGTCCGCAAGAGAACGGAGCTATTGTAGGCGATAAGTTGACTCGAGTCGAATCACAAGGAAAACTAATCGGAAAATATTTCGGTGTTCGATTTTACGTATGCAGAAACAAAAATAAAAACTAAACTAAACACTCGATCTAATTTAGTTTGAGGTTTTCTAACATCTACGAGCAATAAAATTAAAAGTTTTAAAACCGATTAATGAAAACGAGGGTCTAGTGCGCCGGAATCGTCTACACGATCGGGGTTGTCACACTAGACCGATAAAATTAGCCAACAAGCATAAACATAATCAAAATCAAAATTTCAGCAATTAAAAGAAAGCTCATGTTATTCTAAACGTCATGCAATTAAAAACGAGAACTTAAGCATTTAAAACCTGCAAATCACCAAGAATCTCCAACAAAGAAATGAAAGCTTACGAAATTAACGAGAAAATTTGCGAAGTTCAAACGAGAAATTAAACTACGAATTACAAACTATCTATCTAACATCTAAAGTCTAAAATCTAAGAAACTAAAACGAAAATACAGAAAGTAAAACAAAGACGAAGAACAAATGAGGAATTGACGACTCGAACTTGCAATCTTCGACTCTTCAACCCGAATTATGCGCGTAATTGAAAAGGTGGCAAGAACCTAGGGTTTTCTGCAATTTCGGACCTTCCCCCCAAGTTCCAGCACTCTGAAAATGAAGAAACCACCGGCCTTTTCTAGAATTTTGAAAATAACCGCTCAAACTGCCGGAGCGTCGACGGTGCGTCGACAGTGCGTCGATCGACGCGAGCCAGGCTGCACGCGTCGACCAGGCAGTGCTTCGATCGATGGAGCTAGGATCGACGCAATAGAACATTTGCATCGACGGTGCCTCGGTTGCCGCGGGCCAGGCTGCACGCGTCGACCAGGCAGTGTGTCGATCGACATAGCTAGGATCGACGCAACAGAACATTTGCGTCGATGGTGCGTCAGTCGACGCGAGTCAGGCTGCGATAGCTAGTTTCAGCATGACTCGGACACTGGGTAACCCAGTGTCAGACTGGTACCCAGTGTCAGCACAGCACATTGCTTATCCAATCTTCGTCTTCTCGAGCTATAACACCAAAATAAAACAAAATTAGATTATTTCATATAAAATAAAGTAAAAACATATTAAACACCAAACGAGACGAAAAACATCAAAAGGAAGAAAAACGATAAAAAGATAAACCTAAAACACGTAAAAGCACACAACACACGATACAAAAATACACGAAAATCACATACAAATATGTACAAATCAGTGCTACATAATCATTTATTTCTACGAAGTTTTTCACTAAGTTCGGTCATGCTTGTGTTGTTTGCGATGATGTTTTGGATGTTGTTTTACCCTTTGGTGATATGATTAAGAGTAGTCATTTATGTAAGAACCATTAAACTAAACTCTTGTACAAACCCTTTGAGTAACAATTTTTATGTATTGGAAATGAAGGACTTCGGTGTCATTCTAGGCATGGATTAGTTAAGGGATAACCATGCTGGTATTATTTGTCATGAGAAAAAAGTGGTTATCAAGAAGCCTGGCGAGAAGGAAGTCGTTTTACAAGGCACCAGGAGTAGGGTTGTTCCGTGCATAGTTTCAGCCATGAAGGCAATGAAGATGTTGAAGAATGAAGACTACCAATGATACTTAGTGAACATCATGGATACTCGGTCATCCAAGCCAATGCCATAAGATGTTCCGATTGTGCGAGATTACGAGGATGTCTTTCCAGATGAGCTACTAGGAGCCCCTACAGTCAGGCAAGTAGATTTCACCATTGAGTTGCTACCGGGAGCAGCACCAGTCTCTAAAGCACCATACCGGATGGCGCCAAAGGAGCTACAAGAGCTGAAAGAGCAACTACAGGAATTATTAGACAATGGTTTTATCTGACCTAGTGTCCCACCTCGGGGAGCGCCTGTGTTGTTTGTGAGTAAGAAGGATGGTACAATGAGGATGTGCATCGACTGTAGAGGGTTGAATTGCCTTACGATTAAGAACAAGTATCCACTACCTCGGAACGATGACCTTTTTGACTAGCTAAATGGAGCAAGCGTGTTCTCAATGATTGACTTGAGGTCTGGTTATCACCAGTTGAGGATCAAGGAGTCTGATATCTCCAAGACAACTTTTAGAACTCGTTACGGACACTATGAGTTCACAGTGATGCCTTTTGGGTTTTCAAATGAGCCAAAAAATTTCATGGACTTGATGAATCGATTTTCCCAATAGTACCTCGACCAATTTGTGATCGTCTTCATAGATGATATCTTGATTTACTCAAAAGATGAGGCGTGTCATGAAGAACACCTGAGGACTGTATTAGAAATGCTGAGAAGGGAAAAGTTGTATGACAAATTCGCAGAGTGCGAGTTTTAGTTGACATGAGTGAGTTTTCTAGGACATTTTGTCACCACCTAAGGGATCGAAGTCGACCCATCAAAAGTTAAAGCAGTGATAATTGGGTTGCACCTACTAATTTGAGTGAAGTACACAACTTCTAGGTATTAGTCGGCTACTATAGACGGTTCATCGAAGGTTTCTCAAATATTTCACTGCCAATGACTCAATTGACGAGGAAGAATGAGAAGTTTGTCTGGATTGAAAAATGATAAGAAAGTTTCCAAGAGTTGAAAAGAAGATTGACCTCCAAGCAAGGGTTGGGATGTGTCTTGATGCAACATGGGAAATTAATAGCTTATGCCTCTAGACAGATGAAGGTTCACGAGGTGAATTATCTAACACATGACTTGGAGTTAGCTGCCGTGATTCATGCTTTGAAGATATAGAGACATCATCTTTACGGAATGAAGTGTGAAATTTATACCGATCACAAGAGCTTGAAGTATATTTTCAACCAGAAGGAGTTGAGCATGCGTCAACGGAGATGGTTAGAGCTCGTCAAGGATTATGACTATTCCATTCACTTTCATCCCTGCAAGGCTAACGTCATAGCTGATGCGTTAAGTCGAAAATCTTTGGGGCAGGTAGCTAGCTTGTTAACGTGTCAAGGATAGTTGATCAAAGAGTTTGCGAATTTGGAAATCGAAGTGATTGTACCTCCAAGCAGTATGAGTGTGATTTTATCGGCTTTGACAGTGCATCCTGCCTTAAGAAATCGAGTGAAAGAAGCTCAAGGGAAAGATCCATTTATGCTAAAGATGAGATCACGGGTCTGTGAGGGAATTATACAGAGATTCGCGGAAACCTCAGATAGTGTCCTTGTTTACGATGGTGGGCTATGTGTGCCGAAGGACGAGGTCCTAAGGAATGAAATTCTTGAAGAGGCACATAGTACGCCATATACAGCATATTCAGGAGGTACGAAGATGTACCACGACTTGAGGAAATCTTTTTGGTGGAGGAGTATGAAAAGAGACATTGTACTTTTTGTTCAAAAATGTTTGGTTTGTCAACAAGTTAAATGTGAACACCAGCGACCATCGGGGTTAATCACGCCATTAGAGATTCCCGAGTGGAAATGGGAACACGTGACTATGGATTTTGCTGTCGGGTTACCACGATCATCTAGGGGAAACTGTGCAGTATGGGTCATTGTGAATAGTTTGACAAAGACTTCACACTTCTTGGCTGTGAAGATGACTTTCAGTATGGATCAGTTCGCTCAGTTGTTTGTGAGATTGCATGGTATTTCGGTGTCGATCACGTCGGTTAGAGACACGAGATTCACTTCTAAGTCTTGGAAGAGTTTACATGGAGATATGAGCACAAAATTGAAGTTTAGCACCGCCTATCACCCTCAGACGGATGGTCAATCAGAGAGGACGATATAGACATTAGAAGATATGTTGAGAGCGTGTGTCCTTGACATTGGGGGTAAGTGGGAGAATCTCTTGCCATTGGTATAAATTGCGTACAACAAAAGTTACCAAGCGACTATAGGGATGGCTCCGTACGAGGCACTTTACGGGAGGAAGTCTAGGTCATCACTCTATTGGTCTGAAGTTGGCGACAGAAGGATTTTGGGACCCGATATTATCGAATTAACGATTTCGATGATAGCAAAGATTCAAGATCGTATTAGAGCAGCTCAAGATAGACAAAAATCATATTGCGACTGTCGTCGTAAGGACCTACATCTTGAAGTTGGAGACCACGTTTTTCTCAAGGTAGCTCCTGTGAGAGGAGTTATAAGATTTGAGGCTAAAGGAAAGTTGCGACCGAGGTACATTGGTCCGTTTGAGATCCTTAAGCGTGTGGGAGATTTAGCTTACGAGTTAGCACTACCGCCAGAGTTATCCTCTGTACATAATGTCTTTCATGTTTCCATGCTGAGGAAATACGTTCATGACGCGAGTCATGTGGTTAACCATAAAGAAATGACGATCGACAAGGATCTATCATATGAAGAAGCACCCCAAGTAATTTTGGAGCACAAGGTTCACCCACTTCAGAATCAAGATGTGTCTTTGATCAAGGTACAATGGCAATGACACGACAAGGACGAAGCTACATGGGAACGAGAAGAAGAAATTCGAGCCAAGTACCCAGACTTCTTAACTTATGGTGAGTAACGAATTTTGAGGACAAGATTTCTTTTAGGAGGGTAGGTTGTAATATCCTGTTTTTCCAATTAATGTTTGATGGTCCACAACTTAGTTGCATGCATATTAATTTACGTCGAGAGCTCATATCATTCATTTTTAATTCATAATATATAATTAAGATCAAGTTTTACGAGTTTGCATGTTCGAAGTGAACTTGAAAACCAATAGAATTTTGTATCAAAAATTATGTTATTGGGCCATACATTTTAAATTGAAAATCGTGAGTTCATTATATGATTGGCCCAACAAGAGAACATTGCATTGGCATATTCTTAGACCTCAGAATTCAGCAATATTTCTCCCAACGTTCCCCTTGTCTATTGAAGTTTTTCAGCAAGTTATCAAACAGTCCAAGAAAAGTAGAACTCCTAAGCCTAAGTTAATAATCAAAATCTCTTTTTAATCACATCACATTCAACCGCAATCACTTTCAAACTAACTTTTCCCATCACAAAAGCATAGAAACACAAATTAATGTATTTAATGCTAAAGTTGACTTAGAATTATATATATGTATGTATGTATGTATATATTTGTTGATTTTTGATAAAGCACATCATTTATATATATCTTACTTTTTCAACCACCAATAAAATTTTTATTAAATTTATAATATAAATTATATTATGTTGTATAAATTTATTTTACGTACACGTGTAAGTGTTTATAATATATTATTTTCGTATAAATGTATATTAATTATTGTATTTATATTTGTAATTTTTTATAGATGTTATCAAGATTATATAATAAATATTATTTCAATATTGTAATTATATTTATATGTAGATATAGAAATATATATGACAAATATATAATAAATATTATCAAAATTTAGATTATTTTTCCTGCAGTTATGGCCTACATAATATATATATATATATATATATATATATATATATATATATATATATATATATATATATATATTTATTTATTTATTGATTGATAGATATATAGATAGATAGAGAGAGAGTTTTTAATTTATAAAACTTATTTATAAATTTATATTATTTTATTTTACTTAATATTCATGAAATTTGTTCTATATAAATACATAATTTATTGAATATTTATTAGATACACATTGACCATAAATCAAGTTATTATGAAAATTTATTTATTTACTATAATAACTCCATGTAATGATTGAATATATAATTGATATTGACCATAAATCAATTATCATAACTCATGGTAATTAATATTTTATGTTGTCCAAATAGTTTTGAGTATTTATTGTTAACCAACAATCTTTTTAGTTACCATTTATTTGGAATAAGAATGTTTCACACCTCTTGATTGAACCATTTATCAATAAATTACATTTATCAAATCGTAATATTCTCTTAAATATTGATTAGTGATTTCAAAAGTTTTTATTGTTGACCAACATATTATACAAGTACTTACTGCAAATATCGGATATTTAAATGTATAAATATATAATATTGATCAAACAATTAAATTATGGTTTCACATACTTTGATTGATGAGTAGGTCTTGGGTGAGACCGGTCTCATAGAATGAGACCACATTTTACCATTTTGTAAGGTGACCCATACCCAGAAAACAACCCAAACTCAGACCCAACAACCCAAAACTGGACCCAACCCCCTTCAATTTCTCAAATTTGTCAGAAAAATAGTAAAAAAAAATCAGAAAAATTTGAAAATTTGCAGGTTGATGCGCAACAATAAGACGAACAATCCTACAACCCAAAATTGCAAAACAATGAAAAACGAATATTTGGTGAATTTTTTCAATTTTCAAATTAGACGAAAAAATAATAAAAAAAATCGAAAAAATATGAAAATTTGCAGGTTGATGAGCAACAATAAGACGAACAATCGTACAACCCATAATTGCAATACGATGAACAACGAATATTTGGTGAATTTTTTAATTTTTCAAACTAGCCGAGAAAATAGTAAAAAAAATCGAAAAAATTTGAAAATTTGCAGGTTGATGCCCAACAATAAGACAAACAATAGTACATCCCAAAATAGCAATACGATGAACAACGAATATTTGGTAAATTTTCTCAATTTTTCTAAAATATTTGGTAAATTTTTTCAATTTTCAAATTAGCCGAAAAAATAGTAAAAAAAATCAAAAATATCTGAGAATTTTCAGGTTGATGCGCAACAATAAGACGAATAATCGTACAATCCAAAATTGCAATACGATGAACAACAAATATTTGGTGAATTTTTTAATTTTCCAAACTAGACGGAAAAATAGTAAAAAAAATCAAAAAAATCTGAAAATTTGCAGATTGATGCCCAACAATAAGACGAACAATCGTACATCCCAAAATAGCAATACGATGAACAACGAGTATTTGGTGAATTTTTTCAATTTTTCTGGAATATTTGGTAAATTTTTTTAATTTTCAAATTAGCCGAAAAAATAGTAAAAAAAATCAAAAAGATCTGAAAATTTGAAGTTTGATGCGCAACAATAAGACGAACAAT
This sequence comes from Phtheirospermum japonicum, assembly GCA_014905375.1. NCBI lineage: Eukaryota > Viridiplantae > Streptophyta > Magnoliopsida > Lamiales > Orobanchaceae > Phtheirospermum > Phtheirospermum japonicum. The sequence continues at coordinate 815,019 of BMAC01000412.1, read as the reverse complement.
CGTACAACCCAGAATTGCAATAGGATGAACAACGAATATTTGGTGAATTTTTCAATTTTTCAAACTAGCTAGAAAAATAGTAAAAAAAATCGAAAAAATCTGAAAATTTGCAGGTTGATGCCCAACAATAAGACAAACAATTTTACATCCCAAAATAGCAATACCATGAACAACGAATATTTGGTGATTTTTTTTAATTTTTTTGAAATATTTGGTGAATTTTTTCAATTTTCAAACTAGCCGGAAAAATAGTAAAAAAAGTCAAAAAATTTTGAAACTTTTCAGGTTGATACGCAATAATAAGACGAACAATCGTACAATCCAGAATTACAATACGATGAACAACGAATATTTGGTGAATTTTTCAATTTTTCAAACTAGCCGGAAAAATAGTAAAAAAAAATGAAAAGAATCTGAAAATTTGCAGGTTGATGCCCAATAATAAGACGAATAATCGTACATCCCATAATATCAATATGATGAACAACGAATATTTGGTGAATTTTTTTAATTTTTCTGGAATATTTGGTGAATTTTTTAAATTTTTCAAACTAGTCGAAAAAATAGTAAAAAAGATCAAAAAAACTTAAAAATTTGCAGGTTGATACGCAACAATAAGATGAATAATTGTGTAATCTAGAATTGCAATGCGATGAACAACGGATATTTGGTGCATTTTTTTAATTTTTCTGGGATATTTGGTGAATTTTTTCAATTTTTTAAATTGGCCGGAAAAATAGTAAAATATAAAATCGGAAAAATTTAAAAATTTGCAGGTTGATGTGCAATAATAAGACGAATAACCTTATAGCCCATAGTTACAATACGATATACAACGGATATTTGGTGAATTTTTTCAATTTTTCTTGAATATTTGGTGAATTTCTTCAAATTTTCAAATTGGCCGGAAAAATAGTAAAAAAAATTGACAAAAATCTGAAAATTTGCAGATTGATGCGAAATAATAAGAAGAACAATTATACAGCCCATGATTGCAATATGATGAACAACGAATGTTTTGTGAAATAATAAAAAACTTGTGATATTTTAACAATATTTTGTGATACTTTAACAATGTTTTGTGATACTTTAATAATGTTTTGTGATACTCAAATAACTTGAGTTAAAAATTTTACTTAACTATATTTAATTGTAAAAATGTGTATAAAAAACTTGTGATACTTTAACAATCTTTTGTAATACTTTAACAATGTTTTGTGATACTTGAATAACTTGAATTAAAAACATTACTTAACTATACTTTTTATTAAAAATAGGTATAAACAAATCGTGGTATTTTAATAATCTTTTGTGATACTTTAATAATATTTTGTGATACTTTAACAATGTTCTGTGATACTCAAATAATTTGAGGTAAAAATGTTACTTAACTATATTTTATTGTGAAAATATGTATAAAAAACTTGTGATACTTTAACAATCTTTTGAAATACTTTAACAATGTTTTGTGATACTTGAACAACTTGAGTAAAAACAATTACTTAACTATACTTTAATTAAAAATAGGTATAAAAGTTGTGGTATTTTAATAATCTTTTGTGATACTTTAATAATATTTTGTGATACTTTAACATTGTTCTGTGATACTCAAATAATTTGAGTTAAAATGTTATTTAACTATGTTTTATTGTAAGAATATATATAAAAAACTTGTAATACTTTAACAATATCTTGTGAAACTTAAACAACTTGAGTTAAAAAATATTATTTAACTATACTTTAATTAAAAATAGGTACAAAAAACTTGTGATATTTTAACAATCTTTTGCAATACTTTAACAATCTTTTGTAATACTTTAACAATATTTTGTGATACTCAAATAACTTGAGTTAAAAATGTTACTTAACTAT
>BMAC01000412.1:714228-812877 GCA_014905375.1 Phtheirospermum japonicum | reverse complement strand
AATATGTATAAAAAACTTGTAATACTTTAATAATATTTTGGGATACTTAAACAACTTGAGTTAAAAAATATTACTTCACTATACCTAATCAAAAATTGGTATAAAAAACTTGTGACATATTAACAATATTTTGTGATACTTTAGCAATCTTTTGTGATACTTTAACAATGTTTTGTGATACTCAAATAACTTGAGTTTAAAATGTTAATTAATTGTAAAAATATGTATAAAAGACTTGTGATACTTTAACAATCTTTTGTAATACTTTAACAATGTTTTGTGATACTTGAACAACTTGAGTTAAAAATATTATTTAACTATACTTTAATTAAAAACTGGTATAAAAAATTTGTTTTAATAATATTTTGTGATACTTTAACAATATTTTGTGATACTTGAACAATATTTTGTGATACTCAAATAATTTGAGTTAAAAATGTTACTTAACTATGAGGATAAGGAATAAACAAATATTCGGACACACAAATTTAGTGACTACTAACAAAATTGTCTTTTGGTCCCTGAAGTAACTTCATTTGGCATTAAGTCTGGTGACCGACTGTTAAGAAAATATAGAAAAGCAACCCACACACAAAAACAAGAAGCCTTTAATTCATGATTTCCTACAAACAAAAACATATCATCACAACCATCAAATTGTAAGAAACACAATCTAATTTACAAGTCTAAACCGTATACAGATTCATTTTCAACAATATTTTCTCCTTTTAACACCAATCAAAACAACACAGAACAAAACAAAAAAATACATTTTTTAAGGCTTATCGCCACCTTTCTTGAGAAATTGCAAGTCTTTCACATGCAACTAGCAGCTTCTTTCGGCAAGGGCTTAGGCTCAGGAAGCATAAACAAACATGGCCTCAGCTTGTTGAAATCAATTTTTATCCAGAAAGTAGAAAGGATAATATCATCTATGACAAAGAAATCGAAGCTTCCATGGATACGGGAGCGTACAGCGTACGCTGGAGCTATAATATACCCTTCCAATATTCCACGCGCAATGCTAATGGGACATGCATTTCTTCTCCTGCTTTTGGATGCGCTTCTGTAAACCATTGTCATTGCTGACCAACATTAATCAGAAAACATATTAATTTTCAGTAACGTAATGATGAGAAAACATTATAGTGATTGATCAACACAATAAATTACATGAACAATTACATGAACAAAACCTTTATAGTTAATGGAGTAACAATCTTAGTAGCTAAACAAAAAATGACAGATGTATATTACATCACACTACACCATAAACCCTAAAACAACTCAAAGCAGATTAGATTACATTATAGTGACAATTTTTTACACAACTCATGACTTGAATTCAATTCAACTCATGGAACCACTCGTGATCCAGAGTGTAACAATTGTAATTACGACATCATATCAAGAACCATATGGAGGGTTTTAATTCCTTATCAACAATTCAACCTTAACAACGAAGACAAAAATCAAAATTCAAACCATCAGAAAAAATAACCAAAAGGGCATCAAAAAACACGGGCAAATATACCAAATATTCAGCACACCAATAATCCACATGTATGGAATGCTTAAAAATAAGAAGATTAACTAAAGGCACGAAATATTCAGACCTTAACAAAGTTCTCAAAAGTCTTGGTACATCCAAGAGAGGAGTGAAAACACCCTCAATACCAGCAAACTGGAGCACCTTCTTCGGCACGCGAGCAGCAAAAATACCAGCACCACATGGAGAAGGAGCCATCCGCACGTAACAGACCCACATTTCCCGGTAATCTTGCAAGGCACGGTGTGCAGCTTCTCGATCTTGTTCCCCCAGTACCCTCTCCTAACCAGAATCACAGAAAGCTTGGCCAATATGATGGCGCCACGTATAGAAATGGCCACCTCCTTGGAGCACTTCACCCCCAATCCGACGTAGCCATTGTTGTCCCCGAAAACCACGAACGCCTTGAACTGGGTCCTCTGACCGGCACGGATCTGCTTCTGGACCGGCATGATCTTCATCACCTCGTCCTTCAGTAAGGGACCCACCAGGAAATCAATGATCTGGTACTCCTTGATTGGGAGCGAGTAGAGGTAGATCCATTTGCACCATGAACACACCCAAGGACTATCTGCATCATCTTAAAGTCTATATCATCATCCCACAAGACGTACACCTAATTAACAGATTTAAGGGGCCAATTGTAACCCCATAACTATTAATTATGAAAATGAGTAATTTGAAGATGCCCCATAAATCTTAATCTGTCTGTCGGCTACAATGGAAGAAGATAAATTAATCACACTAAGAAATCACGAAAATGCTCAATTTATTAAGAATCTTAAACAAGCACCTGGAATCTGAAACAAACTATAAGAGATAATCAAGAACTAACTACAACAAAATTACAAATACCACACGCATTCCCGAAATCCAATTTCCCCACAAAATTGGTTGATTGCCTCTGAAAATGATCCTAAATAAATCTGACTTGATCCAATAGACAGATCTTAATCGAGCTCAATCAGAAAGTCCTAATGAATCAGGAGGAGACAGAGATTCGACCATGGTATAACTGGAATCTAAACGAGAAATCCACCCAAAATTAAATGAAATCTGGACAACAAAAAAAACCTACCTAACATCATAGCGGCACTGGAGCATAATTGACCACCATGTCGACACCTCCGAAAGCCAACAACATTGAGAATCAGAGCACCAGTGAATAATCATTAACAAAGTAGGAATTCTAATCCGAAATCGGAGAACAGAAGTTAAAGGAAGGCCATGGATAGCAAAATGCCTGATTGAGAGGGGGAGATACTATCTTCCGTTCATTTATTTATTTATTATTTGTTATTATTAATTTTGTGGGTCGGGTAAGAGAGATGAGTGGGTTGGGCGCGGGCCAGTTCATAAAATGGTAAAAAGAGGTCTCATACTATGAGACCGGTCTCACCCAAGTATTTGCCTTGATTGATGCCCAAGTAGATAGTTAATTATTCATAAAATCAGCAATTATCAAATTTTAGCTTATACTTACCTTAATTTCCACATATGGTTGGTATATAAATTTGAGCATTTTTCACCGAGGTTTTACGTACACGCATTACATTATCAAAGCAAATTTAAGCAACTTCCAGACATGCCTCTAATACAACAAACATAGTGGGAAATAACTTATGACCATTTGGATTCTCTATAAATTGTTTTTTTTTTTTTTCATTTCCTCTCCCTTCCCTTCTTGGAAAATTCTTCGAATAAATTGGGAATTTATCGTTGTTAATTATTACCCTTCTAAATAATACATATTTTTCATTTCATCATTCTCACTTTGAAGATAATGAGTTCGGTTCACTTCATAATTGCGTGTTTTTCAACCTCGACAACCCTGGGCATCACCTGCTCAAGTTGACAATAGATTGACTTTTAAATATCAATTCAAACATGCATTACTAGGGGGTCATGTTTCATAATATATCAAAATTATATATGAGTCGATTTAATTTATGCGGGTGGAACTTGGAAGATGTACTTTACTTTGTTTTATTTATACATAAGTTCTTTTTTTCAATTCAAATATTTCGTCATATTATCCGTGCATCGCACGGGTTAAAGGGCTAGATCATAGATATAATGCAACACACACGTACGTATTTTTCAATCGTTATATTATGTTTGTTGACAGATATATCACTTAAAACTATTAGATATATTAATACACACCAGGGGAGGATCTACACTACCCCATGAGGGGGCCACGGCCCCCCCCAAAAAATAAAAATAAAAAGAAAATACTATATAGGATTTTATTTATTTATGTTGTGTTATATATTAAATAGTCTCCTTAATGTACAATTTACTATGTTGGTGTGCTAGTTTGAGAACTAACATTGATCCCATAAAGTTAGGTTCAACCCCCATTACCCTTTTTTTTCCTCCCTCTTTTTTCTTTTAATTTTTATTTTTTTACCCTTTTCTTCTTTCTATTTCATTTTTGTTTCTCTATTATCTCTGACCCCTTTCCCCCTTTTTCTTTCCTCTTGTTTTTATCCACTTTTTTCTTTTACTTTATATATATTTTTCTATTTTCTTCTTTCTATTTAATTCTTGTTTCTCTATTATTTCTCACCAATTAGTGGCAATAAAATGAATAAACATATTCCGTTCATTTTTTCGTATTAGTCTCACAAATATTTTCCTCTTGTTTTTACCCTCTTTTTTCTTTTACTTTTTTTTCTTCCCTTTTCTTCTTTCTATTTAATTTTTGTTTCTCTATTATCTCTCACCAATTAGCATCAATAAAATGAATAAATACATTCCATTCACTTTTTTCATTTTTTCGTATTAGTCTCACTAATAATCAACAACAATTTGCAAGTAAAAAGTATTTTTTTTCCTTTTCTCTTTGTTTTCAAACGAGTCTACTCTCACCGTAGACCCATTGTTTATCACAATTACTTTTATTTATTAGTATGTGGCCTCCCCACACTTATAATCCTGGATCCGCCTCTGATACACACACACCAAATAAAAGATAAATATATATTATGTATTAATACATCAATTTCTAAATATAAATACATTATATACAATTCAAAATTCAAAATACATTTAGTGCACCATGTAATTTGTACGTAATTTGGCTTCGAGCCCAATTTTGCCTATTTTTAGTCAATATTTGGATTCAAATTTGATAAAATTAAGCAAATAATCAATGATATCGTACAACCAAAATAATGCAATCATCCCGTTTATCTTTTCAACACCTTAAATTTAAAAAAAATACATAGTATTGTTTTAGCAATTGATGTTTATTATGCAACATCGGGCGTGTATCGAACAAAATGGTTTCTTTGTCAATGCATATCTACAAGAATGTACGCATATATTTGTAAATGAATATAGAAGAACTTAACACAATATCCGTGTCCATATGAAATATCGATATTATTTTTTAATCATAAAGCAATATTTTATAAGAACAATCACCTCAATGTACTAATACAGAATTGTACTAACTAATGTGTCTTCTTAGCATACTTCGCTATACGAATAAAAAATAATGGCGCTTCGGTTGCTTATTTGCCATCCGGGCCTAATATTTAGCTAATTTGATAATTTTCTTTTATTTTATCTTGACTAATTTAATATTTATTATTTATTATATCTTGCATAATCCAATATTTTCCTTTAATTTAATTCAATACTTCCATTTATTCTCCTAATATTAAAATATTAATAAGTCATATATAATTAGTAAAAAAATTCTAAATTAGTTATTTTAATTAAAAAGATAAATTACATGTGAAATAATTTTAGGGGCAATCTCAAATATTACATGGGAGAAAATATTTTTGTTAAATATATCTAATTATACAAAATGTCAAATAATCCATACAATTACAAGGTTACCCCTATTTAAATAATAATATTAATATGAACAATATTATAATAATATCAATAACCAACACAACCACCACTACCCCATTCCAACCCCGCAGCCTACCCGTCGTCGCCGCCGGAGATTTTTCGGTGAGTTGTTTTTTGGTGCAGTTTTTTTGTTTTTCCCCAACAAACGTAAAGTAGAAATCTTCTTACTTTTTCTACATAACGTATGAAATTCTCACTATAAAGTAGAACTTTTTCTTATTTTTTTTAACATAACGCAAGAATGTCTTATTATAGGAAATAAAGTAACAAATTTCACTATAAAATAAGAAATTTTCTTACTCTTTCGAACATAAAGTAATAAACTTTCTTATTTTATAGGATATAAAGTAGGAAATTTTCCGTACTATTACAAACACTGTAAATAAACTCGTTGAATCTTTCATTTTCATTCATCTTTTAACTTTTTTTTATTTTTTAGTAAATTACATTGTTGTGTCACATGGTATTTAAAAAAAAGAATTTTCTTTATCATGTTATTACATATCCCAAAAACTATAATTGAATATGTAGTCTTATTTTAGTATATACTATCCAATTATTAAAAAACAAGGGTATGAATATTCTCAACAGATTAATAATAGAAACAATAATTATATTTACAATGCTAATATTTATTTAAAAACGGGCAATATTGAAATTATTATTTCCAACATGTAATTTTGTGTAATTTGTATTTTTTGAGCTAACTTATCAATTTTAATTCGTCAAACACTTTTACCTATCAACCACCAATTATCAACTCTTAACTAATTTATCAACCAGCAACTAACTTATCAACTAATCTATCAAATATCAGATAACTTATCATTTTTTCTTCCAAACACTCATGTGTCCTACAAATTTAGAAAGGCGTAATTTCATGAATGGAGGAAGTATTTTATAGGACTCTTACCATTTAGAAAATTGACATTATACATTAACACATAACATTTAGGATTAGAGCCCAATAGCACAAGGCTTAATCTAATTACTACATATTTAATTATTGTGACTACTTGATTTTAAGGCTCAAGATCCAAGTGATGATATCACCCTCAGTCTTGCGCCATAAGAGTAGGTTTTCATGGTTGAAAATCGAACTCTTGCCTGTACTCGGGATTTGATTCAAAAGTTCAAAGTGGGATTCTTGCTTCTCAGCTATGTCCAAAATTTGGAATATAAAGCTCAAAGTGGGGTTCTTACTTCTCGTCTATGTCCAAAATCTGAAATATAAAGTTCATATTGGGATTCTTGCTTCTCAGCTGTGTCCAATTTTGGAAAATGTAATATTCCCTCGATCAAGTATTATTCTATGTATATTAGAAATGTGTTGAAGAAAAAACACAATTAGTGTACCTTCGTAAATAATTGATGAAGGATAATTTATGTATTTGTTATCTTTATGTATTATGAAAACATGTATCTGATACCCTATATAAAGGGAGTTTTTGATGAATAAGAGAACCCTACTTTCTACTGTCTCCTTCGTCTGATGTCTTCTCCTTATGCTTTTCATTTTACACGTTATCATCATGAAACTCTAACATATTGAGAGTGATCGAAAATAAGCCTCCATAACCAAAACAATAATTATAAAATTTTTGTACGTTAAAAATCTAACCGCGCTGTAAGTTTAAAATATCACCATTTCATGTTTCAATCGTTGGATCGTGTTCCAATTTTTACAGCACCTTCAAAACTTTTTGAATTACGTTTTGAATGGTGGAGATTGGATTCGAAGATACGAGAAATTATATATAAATTCTCGAACAAAGCAGATTTTATTTTCGCAAGATCGAACCGTTGGATCAAGACCAAAATTGGATATATTATTACATACATATTAAAGTTTATTCAGATCGGTGAAGATATGGATTTAATGTCCATAGAGCCTAGTAATGAATTTTGAACAGAGCTGATCCTGTTTCCAAAAACTGTCCGCCCAACTTTTTATTTAAAATCAAATTACGTTGGATGAAGCTAGATTTTAAATATATTGTTCAAAAGACATAGTGGTTAAATCTTTACGGTGGATATCGGGTTTGAAGGTCTATATCATCATAAAAATATCGCGGACAAACCTATTACAAAATCAGATTAGAAAAGAATCGTGTATTTCCTCCAAGGTAACTCGAACTATCCTATTATTTATTAAATGCAACTAATAAATATTTATTTATATGGATATATGGTATGGTATGTATTATTGTGCATTCTTATACAAAACATGTATATATGTTACCTATGATTATATGCATGCGACGTAAACATGAAACTTTGCAATACTTAAAGATATTCATAGAGTACATAATATATTATTACTGATACTCTTAGATGATTTTTGATTTAGAAATCGCAAATAAAGTTATTTACATGATTAGATGAGAGATTGATCATGATTTTGCCAATATGTTTAGTTAATCATGAATCATAATTTTGCCAATATGTTTAGTTAATCATGAATTTCGATGAATTGATAGATTCATGTATGTTGGTAATTCTTGATTAATTGATAGATACATGAATGTTGGTGATTCTCTTCAAGTTGATTTTATAAGCTACTTTCAATGTATGCATTATTGATTGTACATTTGTATATTTTCATGATAATGAAAGTTCATGAGCGATAAAGACTTGTATAAATAAATCTTGTGATAAATTATATTCACATAATATCAAAGAAAGATTATGAGATATAATTTTCAAATTAATTATCTAAAGAAATTGATTGAACTAACTCAATCTAAATACAATTTAATATACCCAAAATAAATTGAGTACTACCATCATTGGTTTGATGTGGAAACTAGAAGAACTACAATTCCACTATAATATCATCCACCAATCCAACTAACAAAGAATTGTCAAACTAAACCAAAGTCAATTCTCTAATAAATTTGAGAATTCATATTGACCCCAATCTTATGTTGGATGTATATTTAGTTACAAACTTTCAATGAACTTTGGGATATGCTCGAAATGAGTATTTTGGGAATTTTATGAAACAATATTTCCAAGCCTAAAAATTTAGTGAAAAGAAATTTGTTTGCTTGAAATCCGAACTTTTGTATTTCAAAATTAAAATTCAAGTTAAACCATGCGCGTCTACGTTTGAAAACAAGTTAGTTCGCCCACAAGAGGACGGGGTCACTCGTAGATTGCCAAGTTAAACCGGGTCGATTCTCTTGAGGAGTGGAAATACGGAGTCAACGATGTTTATTATTAATAAAACACAAGTTCTAATACTAAATAAGCGATCAAAGGGGGTTTTTGTCCTGAAAGTTTCGGAAGTACTTGATTTAAGAAAACTCGATGAACCTATTTTGCTTCGAGGGCGTCAACCTCTTCGCAAGAGTAGTTTTATCGGTTCACGAACTCAACAATAACTATTATTACTCGATCTAAATACTGATCCACCAAATATCATTCACACATTTCATCAAATAATAGTTATGCATTCTCCAAAAATTATCCAAAGGCAATTCTAATTAAGACAATCCACACCAAGCTATCCAAATCGGAATGATACGAATCAACTTAATTAACATTGAACAATCCGTGTGTGATATGTGGGTATTTATGGTAAGCGAACATTAAGGATGGCGATGATGAAGCTGATTGTTCGATTAATTGGGAGCTGGAGGGGGTTTCCTTTCACCCATTCTCTGGAGGGAGATATCTTCTCGGTGACATGTGAGCGAGCAGTGTTGATACGACACTAAAAATCCATGTGTGATATGTGGGTATTTATGGTAAGCGACCTTATTTCTTGGAAGGAGCATTTCTTCTGAGAGGTGGGCGAGCTTGTTTGTGGAGTAGCGACCTGGAGTATGAGGATGAGTTCTCATATAGGGTCGCGACCTCTTATGCTTTTGTGTTGGGCGCTATCTATTAGCTCGGTCATGGGCATTATAAATATTAGGCCCGAATGGGCTCATATGGATGGTATTGTGGGGTCCCGGCGGACTGTATGGAAAGAATCACAGGCCTAGGCCTATTCTAGTAATTTAAGCGAGAGATCTACTATTCATGGGAACTTAGAATACAGGAGATATCCTAATTCTAAGTCGGTCATGGTATTTATGGAATTGTGGTGGGAGAAGGAAACCCTGGCTTGGGGAGGACATCTTTGGTCTCTATAAAAGGGGTGCATATCTCTCCTTATTTTAAATTGTTTTATCACGATTTGGGCTCTCGAATATATCTCTCGCACTATCTGACTTAAGCATCGGAGGACCTTCGCCGGGGCCGTCCACCGTCTTGGTTGAAGGTATTGTTTTGCAGGATCATCTAGGTTGCCACGAGGCTTTTTGGAGACTTATCAGGTCGATGTGATGAAATTGGAAGCTGTTTAGGTCGCTGATCTCAGATTTGAGGTTAGTACCCCCTATTCTTGGTAACCAATCTTTTTGGTTTTATCAAGTGGCGCCGTCTGTAGGAAAGAGGGACATCAAGTCCTTGAGCAAAAGACATGAGAAATTTCACAAGCGCAGTATGAAAGATAAAATCAAGCCTAAGATCTTGGATTTTGTTCCTAGATCGAGCAAGTCAAAGAAGAAAAACAAGATGGCGGAAATTAATAAAGGAGAACCAACAAAGGACGGACAAACACCGTCTCAGGAAGAACCAGCAATCCGAAATTTGGGTGGGATACCATCACCCTCACGAAGGCATCACAACGGAAAGGAGCCTGAAGGAGACTTAGAATCGAAGACACCAGAGGTTATGGCGCAAAAGACGGTTCATATAGGGACGAAAGAATTGAAAGATTTACCCAAAGATAAGCCATGTCAAATCAACAAGGGGTTCTTAGAAGGGCTTATGGATTTTGTGCCTCTGGAAAAACTGGAGAAACTAAACAAGTACCTAGCAGGCGAGCTGGGTACTCCGAAGAAGAAGGCTGATGGATCGAATGGCGGACAGGGAAAAAAATTGATAACAAAGAAGACAAAACAAAGTGGAGGGTCTCTGTCTAGGAGATCTTTTCAAGGGAGGAGGAGCGGGTATAAGCAAACACAGGTAGATTCTTCTAGCTCTACCTCATCCACGAAGTCTCATAACCATAGGTATAAGTACAAGAAAGCAAAGAAGGTGAAAATAGGGGGAAAACACTACAGACATCGAGGTAGGCGGCATAGCAAATATACTAGTGAAAGTGAAACACAAACTTCGAGTACAGATGGTGAATCCCGAGATAAGTCATGTAAGAGCCAAAGCGGGTACCATGAGAAGAATGGTGAGAATGAGGTCAGATGAGGTAATAGGCGTTTAGGGATATACAAGAGGCCTTTTTAAAATTGCAAAGATGGATGGAAGGAGAAAAAGTTAGACGAAGATAAACGACATCCTCTTTTAGATGATATGTTGCGAGCTGCGATGCCCAAGGGGTATAAGGCATTGGAGTTCCAATATCGCGGTATGACAGACCCAGAAGAACATTTGCATCTCTTCGAAAACGAGAGGATGTTACACAGGTATACAGATGATCTGGCATGTCGAGCCTTTGTGTCTACCTTAAGGGGAATCGCACAGAGCTGGTTCTACCAATTGGCGCGAGGAAAAATCACCAGTTCTCAGGTGTTTCGAGCATCTTTCTTAAAACAATTTCTCAGTGTGAGACAGAATGCGAAGACTGCACAGTCGCTCTTTACTATGGTACAGTGACCTGACAAAACGTTGAAGCAATATGTTAACAGGTTTACTAGTGCCACACTGAAAGTACCCACCGCTACAGAAGAAATGAAGGCGGGAGCTTTACATCAATGATTGAGGAGAGAAGACTTACACAAGTCATTGGTGAAGAAGGAGGCACAAACATACGATGAGGTCTTGGAAAGATGCCATAAATACATACAAGTGGAGGAAGCTGGGGAGGAACATCGTGTGCGATTCAGCAGGGAGGTCGCGGGTACAGGAGGCAGTATTTCTAGGAGGGATGTCAGAAGGGAACCTAGAAGGGTAGTGCGCGGAATACTAACTCCGAGTCCCATGGTGAGAGAAAAACCTGAGGTAGATATGGGAAATTGGAGGAATGGGGATTTTACACCACTGATCTATCCACGGGCTAAGGTGTTTACTATCATGGAGCGCATGATACCTAATGACATAAAATGGCCGGAAAATTGCACGCAACTCCCTACTAATACCAAATCGGATTTCTTTTATTTGTTCCACAATAATTATGGTCATTCCGCGGAGAGATGCAGACACCTTAAGGAGGAAATTGAAAGACTTATAAAGGCTGGGTGATCAAAGAATTCGTAGCACTCTAAGAAATCTTCTCCGCAATAGTACGAAGTCGATTGTAGAGCGGTAAGCTTTCCCGAGTCGTGTCTCTCGAGGATAGATGTAATTGGCGTTAAGTGTGTTTAGTTAATCTCTTGTTAATCTTAATTAAATTAATCTAATCTAGAAAAKCATTAATCATTGRTTTGGTTTGAGTTTTAATCACTAAACTTGAATKGAAAAGAGAGATTGAAATACATCAATTAAGGTAAGATCTATAAAATTGAAAAATAGCTTGAACTTAATTAAACTTAATGACTCAAACTAAACCTAGTTACCAACCTTAATTAAATTAACACTACTAACTAAGAAGGCTTGTAAATTTAAAGACTAAAAAGGAGGGAAAGTCAAACTTGATTTCAAAAGAGGTCGAAGCATTTAATAGGTAAGAGTCAAAAGTCTTAAAAATGGAAAGCTACTAACAACTTTCAAACCTCCAAAGTTTGTTTGAACAAAATGAGTAAAAAACTTCAACATGAAGCTTCAATGGAGATTTTACTACAAGAAGGAGAACAAACTAGGAATTGGAAAAGAACTTTGAAAATGGAAAGAGAACCACAACAACATCTAAAAATAAACCACTACAAACACATACCAACAACAAACAACACAAGAACAACACCAAATAAGGGAAAGATTACTACCAATATTGCATTCCAACCAAAAGTTTCAAATGTAGAGTACAATCTTCAAAACACCAAGTTTAACTTCATAAAGCACAACCCACAAATGAGAGAGATGTCACCTTCTCCAACACTTATGAACAGCTACTAACTAACTAATTAACTAAGCTAAATTAAAGGAGCTAACTAAGGATTATATCTAGGGTTTGCAATGGAATAGTGAAAATGAGTTTGGAAGAGATTGAATGGGGTTCAAAATCAACCCAGGAAGGATAAGGTAAGCGAAGGAGAGTGATAGCCTATTTATACAGAAACGCAGGGGCAAAAATGTCAAAACCGGTCAAAAATATGCGTGTCAGTCGATCGACTGAGAACTAGTCGATCGACTGCCAGTCGATCGACTGGAATGCCCAAAATCACAAAACACACTGCCCGCCAGTCGATTTCATCATCCTAGTCGGTCCTTCAGTCGATCGACTGGAGTGCAGTCGATCGACTGACAGGCAGCTCCGGCTCGTTTTCTCGTCTCCGCTCTAATTGTCCGCCGGTTGTCGCCCCTCATTCACGCTGTATTTTCTTGCTTTGCGCATTCCAATCCGAGTCGAGTGGGATGCTCCGAGCGTGCGCGGGTCCCGCTTGGTCATCCTACGGCCAAAAATATGAAAAAGGGTAAAATTGTACGAAAAACTACTAAAAAACCGCACAAAAATTATAAAAACCTAAAACTAATAAAATCGGCCAAAATGACTCCTAATACACATAAAAGCACGCAAAACACATGTAAGCGCGACACAAAAAGCGAAAATATTTTTGGGTTTTTTTCGATTTTTTTAAATTTGTTTGGATTTTTCAAGAGTTAGATAAGAAGTAAAAGAACATAATCGAATCAAAATGAAACAAACAAAAATAACGTGCCGAGTGTATAAAAAAAATGAAAAGGATAATCGGAGAATCAATGACGTCTCCTACGTCGGGCTAGAAGGTTCACCTCCTCGTCCTCTTCTTCCTCCTCTTCTTCTTCTTCCTCCTCTACCTCGTTTCCCTCTCCTTCTCCGTCGCACTCCTTCTCATCCCGGGCCAATCGAGTCTCGATCAACAAGACGCGGCTATGGAGGGCACAGTGTGCTCGTTCATTTATTTTTTGCCCGGCCCTCAACTCCTCCATGCCGGTGTCGAGCTGGTCGAATCGGGCGAACACTTGGCGTTGGAACTCGTGCCAACCCATGTCGGGACCCGGGCCGGTGATCGGGCCTCCCTTGCCATGCGGGATTGCCGCGTGGCTTGTGCTTGCTCCAAAGTGTTGCCCCGATCCGGTGTTCGGGGCTTCCTCGGGCTCGACACCCTCCTCGTGTCGTCTCTCTAACTCGGCCTCTTCTTTGTTCACCTCTCGCGCCTGCTCGTGTACTCGGCGGCGTCGCGGGTCTCTCAGAACCGTGGGCGTTTTCAGCACAAGCTCCACCGGTTCAATCCTCTCAAGATTTGCCGCCTTGGGGTCGACACCAAAGTGTCGAGCGAGCAAGGTAATCATGGGTCCCATCCCGACCCGAGCGACACTCCCAGCCCTCGTCCTCCGAATCCCAAGAATCCTGGCTCGGAGAAAGGGATAAGCGACTAATCTACGGCCGGTGTGAAGACACCAAAGCATGTAAACCTCATCCTGGGTGAGGTTGGTGCTCTCGTGTTTGCCTATCAGGACGTGGGCGAAGAATCCGTAGATCCCGAGAAATACCATGTCGGTGATCGCCGTGGCCTGGAAACGCGGAGTTCCACGTCCGCCCATGATAGTTGCCCAAAATTGATGCAACGCAAACCCTCCTCGTCGCTCTTCCCACAATACTTGACAATCCAACCCGAGCACCGTATGAAACACGTCTCGAGTGATCTGGCATTCGACTCCCCAAAAATGAACGGTGAAATCCCCGCTCCCGTGACACTGGTAGGTTGAGAAGAATTCGAGCATTAGTTCCGGGTACGCCGGTGCACGAAGGGATGCGAATTGGCGCCCGTTCAAGGCGTCGATGAAACGGAGCGTCTGTTCCCCAAAATGCTCGTAATCCCCATTAGCTACCCACACTTGTAGGCGTTCAATATCAAAGAAACATGGGCGGGCGTATTGCCGTTGGGCTAGGCTTTGATATATTTCTCCTTCGGCCTTGGAATGAATCGGGAATGGGGCACCATAGATGTGGGCGAGATTGGGGATATATGCCTCATTAATCTCATCGTCGGAAAGATTAGCCATAAGTATTATACGAAGTGAATCACGAGGGGAATACGAAGATTTTAGTTAAGGAATTGACACGATGGGAAAACGAAGGAGTTTTAGTTAAAAATACTCATTGGGGCATTTCATCGAGGGTCGAGTTCCCAGCGAATTACCTCAATAAATGGCGCGAAAACGAGTCTAGAACTGAAAAGCGACCCCCACCCCTTTGTTTCGAAATTGGAAGCGAATTGAAGAAAACAAGGGAGAATTTGTGAGATGTCCGAGTCTTGGCGAAGATTGGATGGAAATTACCAGGGAAAGAAAGAATCTTGAGTCGATCGACTAGCCTTTTGAAAAAATTGCGTCTCCCTCCTTTTTCCTCTCGTTTTACTTGTATTTTTTTTTGTTTCTGGGTCGATTGGGTGTTTAAAAAGGACGTCGCGGGACTGTAGCAGTCGATCGACTGCTCCTCAGTCGATCGACTGAACTCGCCAAACTTAAAAACTTACTGCCTCTCAATCGGTTTCGCCCTTCCAGTCGATCGGTCAGTCAATCCACTACAACTCAGTTGATCGACTGGAGTACAGTCGATCGACTGCTGGGCAGCAGCCAACTTCCCAATTTGATCTGCATTCTTGAACCTCCAAGATTTCTCCTACAAAACTCGAAAAGAAAGAAAAACCTAAGTTAAAGATCAATTAACAAATAACATATACAAAAATCGAAAGAAAAAGATAAAGGGGGGTTAGGAAGTCGTGGGTTGCCTCCAACGTAGCGCGTTTATTTAGAGTCGTTCGCTCGACTATCCTCCTTTTGTTAAGGTCCCGTCGAGGGCATGTCTCCTAAATCCTGCTCCTCCACGGTCACGAATTCGAGACCCTTGGCTTGCAACAATCCGTGTCGGTAAGGTTTGACTCGTGCGCCATTCAGTTGGAAATGCTCGTTCGTCTTGGGATCGATCAATGTCACGGCTCCGAACGGGGATATCTTCTCGATCGTGTATGGTCCGCTCCACTTGGACATGAGTTTCCCGTGGAAACAAGGCGAGTCGGGTGTTGTAAAGGAGCACTTGCATCCCTTCCTCCAACTCCTTGGGCGCAAGCTTCTTGTCATGGAGGAGCTTCATCTTTTCTTTGTAAATTCGAGCACTCTCTAACACCTCGTTTCTTATCTCGTCAAGCTCCTCGATTTGGAGCCTCCGCTCCTCGCCGGCTTGTTTTAAATCGTAGTTGCATGATCGGATGGCCCACCAAGCTCTATGTTCCATTTCGACCAGTAAGTGGCACGACTTCCCGTATACAAGTCAATAGGGGCTCATTCCGAGAACCGTCTTGTGGGCCTTGCGGATGGCCCATAAGGCATCCACGAGCTTTGTTGACCAATCTTTTCGGTTCAGTTGCACGGTCTTCTCGAGAATGTTCTTGATTTGAAGATTGCTCGTCTCGACTTGACCGGCCATTTGGGGGTGATATGGCATGGATACCTTATGAACGACTCCATATTTTTTCAACACCCTTTCGAGTAGCTTGTTGTTGAAGTGCTTGCCGCCATCACTAATAATCACCCTCGGGACTCCGAATCGACTAAAAATATTGCTTCGCACAAACTTCACCACGGTGTCGCCATCATTCCTCCTTGTCGGGATTGCTTCAATCCATTTAGACACGTAATCGACCCCAACCAAAATGTATTCGAACTCATGAGACTTCGGGAAAGGACCCATGAAGTCGATCCCCCACACGTCGAATATCTCGACGGCCAAATTATACGTCATCGGCATCTCGTTCCTTTTCCCTATACTTCCGGTCCTCTGGCATCGATCGCACTTTTGGCAATGGTCGTGGGCATCCTTGAAGAGGCTCGGCCAATAAAAAACTGATTGAAGAACCTTGTAGGCGGTCTTTTGCCTGCCGAAATGTCCTCCCACTGGGTGATTGTGGCACTTCGTCAAAATTTCCCCCTTTTCCTCGTCCGGAATACACCGTCTCAACATTCCATCTTTTCCGATCTTGTACATGTGAGGGTCATCCCAATAATACCCTCGGCACTTGGAGAGAAACCTCCTCTTCTCGTGATGAGATAGGTCCGAGCGGAGTGCTTCGCTAGCGAGGTAGTTGGCAATGTCGGCATACCACGGCGAGGTAGTTAATTCTAGATTAGATAGTTAAGTTCTTAATTTATTTCATGCTTAGATTCTGGATATTGGATTCATCTAGTTTATTTATGCAATTTGATTTATGCTTAATTTTCCGTCTTTAGATTCCTATGATTCGGTTGCTTCATGATAGTTTCTTATATTCATGCTTTTAGATTCGTTGTTGTTACTTCCTAGTTCTTGAGTTCGAGTATTTTAATTATTGTCTTAGTTGGTAATCTAGTTTAAAATAATTAGTTTAATTAGCCTTAGTTTTAATATTGCCTTAGTTCATAATGATCAATTCAAAATCTTCAAAACCCCCCAATGTACATGTATTTTATGTTAGTTTGTAAATTGAGAAAATCATCTAAGAGACCGAACAGTTGTCCTCAAGAGAATCGACTTGAGTTAAACTCACCACCCTACAAGTTTCTCGTACTCTTACGAGCAAACTTACGTGTTTTCAAATCAAATATTTTAAAAAGGGGTGCACAAAAGCTTGGATCAAAAATTTGGCGTCGTTGTCGGGGACAACGAGTAGGAATTAAGGATTTTTTTCATTTTGTTTTGTATTTCGTCATTATTTGTATAATTGCACTTGGTTCAGATTTTTGCCACTTGGTACGTTGATTCGTTGTTGAGTTTATTCAAGGTAGACGATCACTTCAACACGATCTTGCACCATTTATTGACAACATCCATCGTTCAAATCCACCAAGACCAAGGCCCCTTTTCATTCCTAAGAGTGTTTTGTCTACAACTACTGATTTTGTTTGCGACGAAATCCATGAGGCAATGTTAGGAGCACAATCAATCCGATGCGGTGATTCACCAAGATCACCACCACATCCCATTCGAAACGGGTATGGTAGTGAACCAATCGTTATACAAGAACAACCACAACCCCGAGCCTACTGGGCTAATTATCAGCAAAACGTGGAGAATTTGAGACAAGACGCGGGGAGAAATGAAGGAGTTAACCAACAACACAACATAGTCAATCACCAACCCAACATGGAAAATATAAGGCAAAATGAAGAGAGGAACGACGATCTCAATCGTCAACACAACATCGAGAACATGCCATTCAGGAATGAAGACTTTCTTCAGCATAACGAGTATGCTAACAATCTTAGTCACGTGAATGATTGGTTGGCGAACCAAAACCATGGCTACGAACAAGAACATTTTGAAAGGAGATACGAGCACGACAATTATTACGAAAGAAACGCATATGACAACCGCTACGAAAGAGCTCAGTACCAAGTTAGAGAACCAAGGGGAGATCGAGCACCTAGACAGCGCGATTTAGCACGTCCGAAGGTTGTACATTTTAGGTCCACTATTGTTCTTGGACCAACTTCAAGAGAAGAGGAAATTAAACCACATCAACTTAATTTACTCCCGACTTTCCACGGAGGTGCCCATGAAGACCCTTTGGCATTTTTGAACTATTTTTTTGATGAAGTTGGTAGATTTGTGGTTCATGGCTTTAACCAAGAGGAGCTGCGAATGATTTGTTTCCCGTATAGCATGAAGGACAAAGCGAAGTCATGGCTTCTATCCCTAGAGCCTGGTTTGTTGACTGACTGGGAGATGATAAGAGAGAAGTTTTAAAATCAATACTATTTAGCACAAACAACGGGACATCTTCGGAGGCAAATTGCTACCTTTGAACAGTTGGATGGAGAGCTATTTCATGAAACGTTGGAGCGTTACAAGACGCTTTTGCAAGCTTGCACCCACCACAACTACTCTCCGGAGATGAATAACCAATTTTTCTTCGATGGATTGCTGGACCATGGGAAAAGAGAAGTAGAGATAGCGGCAGGAGGAGATTTCGGAGATTTAACAGCCCCCGAGGCAAGATGAGTGTTGGAAAAGCAAAGCGAGAAATCTAGACAAACCAACTCTCGGCCTCGTAAATTAAAAGTTAATGAGATGTCCATCCCCGATCCTTATTTAGATGACGGAAAATTAGTCAAGGCGAAATGTGAGGAGATATTTGACGAGAAATTGGCAGCTTGGAAGGTCGAGCGGGCGAGCAAGGCCTCTTCCAAAAAGTTTGCTGCGACGTGTCACCAATGCGGATCCCCCGAACATTTAGCAGACATGTGTCCAAGTAATGTTGAACATCATGAAGACGTTAACGCAATCAAGAATTATTGAAATCAAGGGCCCAGAAAGTTTACCGTGCAACGTGATAATCCTCTTTTTAAGTGGGGCCTGGAAGTCCGAATTATATGCCATCCGATCCGCAATACCCACCACCACATGCACAAGCACCATTGCCACCACCACAAAATAATTTTCATACGCAAGGGCAGGTGCCTACAACAGCTCAATCGACTGATAAACTTTTGGTTTGGCAGCAGAATCAAGTGGCCGAAACTATTAAAAACCGAGATGGACTCGCGGACGTTCAAAACGAAATCACTGACATGAAAAAGGCTATTCTTGAGAATACAGCTGGGCAGAGAAAACTAGAAACAGCAATAGGTCAATTATCGACTCACTTAGCCAAGCTCCCAAATGAGAAAGGTAAACTTCCAAGCCAAGAAGAAAAGGTGTCGGCGGTTCATGTCCTTCGCAGTGGAAAGAAGATCGATAACGGAGTAGTTGACCAAGATGATGAGGTCGAGGTCGAGAATAAAACACCAACTCCTAGCAAGGGCGATAATTCTAAACCAGTAGATCAGCTGCATTAATCCTCTAATAGATATGTTCCTGGATCCATTCAAGGGACAATTCCGAATAACACCCCTGACAAAGACGATGTTCCTAAACCATCACCGCCGAAGCAATTAAAGACACCGATCAAGGATGCTATTCCTTTTCCAAGCCGTTTGCGTTCAGCGAAAGAGAACAAAAGGATCATGGAACTATATAACTTATTGAAGAACATCAATATCAACTTGCCACTTTTGGAGGTAATCAAAACAATGCCCGCCTATGTGAAATTTTTCAAAGAACTTGCTTCTAGGTAGAGACACTTGGCGAAAAATCAATTTATAAAACTGCCAAAGGAAGTGAGTGCGGTTTTCAAAAAGCCATTACCACCCAAAGAACATGATCCTTGAATTTTCTGCATCAATATTTCATTGGCTAATGGACAACAAGCAAAAGTAATGTTGGATCTTGGAGCAGGAGTTAATCTAATGCCTTATTCACTTTATCAAGAATTTGATCTTAGACCACTGAAGCCGACGACCATGCAACTACAGTTGGCCGATCGCTCAATTCGGCTACCTTTGGGGATGGTTGAGGATGTTTTAGTGCCAGTTGGAGAACTAGTGATTCCGGTTGATTTTATGATTATGGACGTTGTCGAAGTACCGGTTGTGAGCACGGAGCATACCATTTTACTGGGGCACCTATTTATGTCTACCACCCACACTCTGATTGATGTTCACAAAGGGAGGATGACGATGACCGTTTTAGGCGAATCAGTGATGTTTTCTCTGAAAGATATTCAAAATACTCCTACCCCTGCCATGCTAGATGATTGTTCATTCTTTGATCCCGTTGCTTCATGCATCCACTAGCTAAAAGGAGTCGTGGTTGTGGAAGAACTAGGCGACGAGGATGAAAACGAATTTCCAAGGAAGGAGGGGGAAACACTAGAAGCTGATTTAAGCGAGGAGTTTGATGAATTTGACGACAATAAGCAGTTGAGTGGAGAAGATTTGAGCGAGTTACTGGGGATTGACATAAATGATATTATTGAATAATTTCGAGATGAATTAGATATGGAGAGCAAAGCACCTAAATTCGAGGGAAAGGTGGAGTTGAAGCCACCAACAAATCATTTGATGTACGATTTCGTTGACCCTAACAAAATTTTTGACTATGCAAGGAACAAGGGCGAGGCATACGACAGCATTTGGATGCCAAATAAGAAGAAACTGAAGGAGGTTCGCACCAAGGAAGTTATAAAATTTCAGTATAAGGTGGGTTAATTAGTGCTGTATAATCATAACCGTAAATTTGATCCAACCAATCTCGAGGCCGAATGGAGTGGACCATATTTAGTTAAAGAATTGGATGAATATGGAGTAGCCACTCTATACAATGAGCGTGACAAGATGCATTTCCAAGTTCATAAGTATTGACTTAAGCCTTATTACGAGAGCTGTAAGAAGAGTCAAAATGATAGCTGGAGAGAGTTCGTGGGCCCACCACGAGGAAGAGATTGATCGAGCATATAGCGTCGAGCAAGCGACGTTAAAATTTGCGCTTCTCGGGAGGCAACCCGAGCTTTTTATATCCTTTTGTATTTTAATTTTAGTTTTTTAATGTTTTATTCTGGTTTTTATCCTTTTAGATCAGATGGAAGACCTCGAACGAAGAGAACTGCCCGCGTCGATGCCGAGAAATTGGTCTCTGTTGCGTCGATCTGGTTCGCGTAGGTCAACGCAGCATCGACGTGAACCCGTACCCGGCCCAGAACGCTTTTAAAACCGGATTTTGGCCCGCCAAAATGACCCAAGTCCGTTTGACCCGCGGCTACAACCTGGAAACAGCATAAAAGTCGTCCCAAAACGTCCTCTTCTCACTTCTTTTCTTCTCAACTCCAAGATTCTAATTTTCTTGCCCTTTTCCACAATTCTTTCTATCTTCAAAACTTTCTTGCACTCAAAACCCAGAAATTAAAAACATTGCCCAAAAATTCAATCCACCATCTAACATACAAGCCAATTTCTCCAAAACGGGCTACGTAGGGTTTGGGGCAATTTTTCGCAAACAAGCTAATTTGAGCTACAATTGTCGAGGTACTTCGCTTAAAACTCTATTGGGATTCATATATTGTTGATTGGTTGTGTTTGGGAAGGTTTTGGTTCAAGAATTACTCAAGTTCTTAGTTGGTTGAGCATGCACGCCAAGTGTTCGACAAAATTCCCCAAAGAACCAAAAGGTTTTATTTTCAAGATTTTTCGTTCCCATTGAACCTCGTATTGAATGACAATGTCTCGGGCGGGAAAATGCAAGGATATTTTGGGGAAATACAAAGCGTCGTTCGCAATTTACGACAAATAGGAAGTGGATGTTTTTAAGAATATTCGACAATGGGGGTTCGCGACCCATCGGACGTTAAACGTTGACGAAATTAAGGAGGAAGACTCAAATGAATCGGAGCACCACACCGACCTTTCTCGTTATGACGACGGCCTCATTGGTGGGTATTTCGCCCGCATGCACCTACCCGAATTTAGCGAGCTTATGCTCGAGTTTTTCGCTACGTTGGCAATCCGGAATGACGAGACGTTCACATGTAGACTAGGTGGTAACGACGTTTATGTGGACGAAGAAATTTTTGGCAACATTTTTGGTTTCCCGACCAAAGGGGACCACCGGTAGGCGTTCAAGGCTTCGATTTAACCTCTTTTTGGGGGATGATCACCGGGGGCAACACGGGCAATTGCAAGCGATTTCCTTGCTCGAAGATTCAAGATGACGCCTCTATGTTGCCTACAAGATTCTCGCTCACATCGTTTTATGCAAGAACGAAGCCACATACGCGACCAAGTCCGAGCTCTACGTTCTATAGTGCCTTCTTTACGGTCGTCAACCCCGGCTTTACCCGTTGGTTTTGAGCGGACTATATAATGTTACGAAGGGTACGCCGTGTAGTAAAAATTATTCTTCTCTCTTTCGCACCATACATCACCGGCCTCGCCCATCACTTCGGGTTCGATCCGGCCGAAAATAGACTTCACCCACTCGGGATAATTTCACTTTCTTTGACGCGTGCCCCTGCACCCCGAGTGAGGTCTACTACTCAAGGAGGTTCCTCGTCTCGAAAGAACAACGAGGATGGCGAAACGACTGTGGAGACGGCCCCACGTGCCAATTCGGGCCCAAGTCCCAATTGGGGCCTACTTTTCGAGGACAATCGAGCATTCCAATTGAAGATGTTCGACAAGCTCCAAATCATTGACGACAATATAGACACGAACAACGAGCAAAACCGGCGGAGCTTGAGGAAGATGTGAGCTCATATTTCGAGACTCGAGGAGCTATTTGAGGCATCGTTCCCCCAGCCCGGCATGGACGTTGATGATGCTCCCGAGGATGATGGATCCCGCGAGTTCTAAAATCTTTGTATCTTTATTTTATGTTTAAAAAAACATTATATAAAAAAATCCAAAAATATTGTTATTTCCTTTGTTTTTGTTTGTATTGTTTTTTCAGGACATCTCATTTCACGTACGTTGAAGCGATGGCCAATGGCACAATCAACGAGTAGCGGCTCGCCCTTCTATTTCAGAGATGTTTTCTTTTCCTTCCTCTTTTTGACGTTTTGATGTATTTGTGGCAAACAGGAGATTGCCGGAATTTTTACAGAGGGGGGTGGTCGAGTGTGATTTGTATTGCTTAATTGTGTAATTTTTAATATTTGGCCTGTAATAATTAAATTCTTAAACGTGATTAATTGCTATTTTTGCACTTAATTGTGTTTGTATGGCTTGCTTGTCAAAGTTAACTATGTTTGATTTAATGTTCTTGTCTTTGAGAGTGTATAAGTGCATACATTTTTCAAAATCATTATTTATATATTGTAAAATGGTACTTGGACGCAATTGATTTCGCAATACCTTAAAAGCAGCATCAATTCAAACTTTTTCATGCAAACAGCCAGTGAGTAGCCTGAGTGATTACCATCATTGCATGTACTTGGATGAGTTTTGATTTGATATCTCTTTGAAACCGTTGTGTGTAGTTGACTTTGAACATGACACTAAGGCACAGAAAAAACCCTATTCCGACCATATCCATAAATTTGAGCCACTATAAATTCCGAATGAGCCAATCATAGCCAAACAATCCATGCCTATATCCATGTGTGTTTTGAATCGACCCCTGCAAACCCATTAAAAGCGTGGGGTATGAGTTTTTTATTTTTATTGGTTGTTAGTTTTTAGGAATTTTTATCAGGGATTTATGAAAAGTTGTATTAAAGGATCACCATCCTTAAGAAAAAAAAATATGCCCTATTTAAATTTATAATAACGGGGCAAAAAAAAAGAAGAAGGAGAAGGATGGTGTGTCTAGTTGAATTGTGTTAGTCATTGCCTACGCGCTAATTAAGGCTTGTGTTTATTGTTTATTTTTATTATGAAGCCTAAGGTTTAAAAGGCAAAGAGTTCAGTTGTAACAAGGAAGCTTATTATAAGCTTCAATTTTGATTAAGTGGTTTGAGCTTCAAGGCGGTTTACGGTTTGCGAGTTGAGAAATAGCCTAAGTATAAAGGCTACGCTATGAGTGTTGGTGAGGTTTTTATTTTTGAACGAGGTGAAGCAAATTTGCTTCGTGATTAGATTAGGTTGAGTGATTTATTGATCACGTTAGATCGATTTAGCCACACGACTAGGGGTGGCAATACGAGGCACGGCACGATTGACCGACACAAACACGACACGAAAAAATAGGGTTTGGGCTGAGGCTTATCGGGTTCGGGCCTTATCGGGCTGGCACTATAAGGCACGTTAAGAAATGGGTTGATAACGGGCTAGCCCGATAAACACGATAAGGCACGATAATATTTTAATTTCCTCTTTTTATATTCATTTACTCATTGTTAGTATTTGTAATTTTTAATTTATCATTAATACATTTGTCATATTATAATTTTAAATGTATTTGACAATTTATATTGATAATTTGATAAATATGTATTATATTTATTAAGAAAATCATGTATTTTATTAATTAATGGGCTTAATGTGCTTAACGGGCCGGATTAAATAATTTCAGCATTCTTGCTTATCGTGCCTATCATGCCGTGCCGTGATTTTCGTGTTTTTATCGTGTCGTGTTCGGGTTTAGATTATAGGCCTGTTAATCTTATCGTGCCGTGTTCGTGCCTGTGCTTATCGTGTCGTGCCTTATCGTGCCGGCCCGATAAGAGCCCGACACAACCGATTTGCCACCCCTACACACGACTTATAAATTCCACACCCATCCAACGAGCCTTACATTACAACCCAAAAATCCTCTGATTCTTAGTTTTGACAACACACTTAATTTTCGATTGTGAAGAGATTGATTTTTCGTGCTTGTTTATTGTGCATGTATTTGTATGATTTGAGCTTATACACGTCCCATGCAGCAATGATTTAGTGCTTTTGAGCGTACACCCACATATTTATTCCCCTTTTGAGAGGATGCATGATCTTGATTTTGAAGCGATAATGAAATAAGGGTGGATGTTTGAAGTTGCATGATTTGTACCTATATTTTCAAAATTATGTATGTAGCATAGCACGGCTCATTGCTTGGACTTATTTTCATTCTTGTTATTCTTTGAATTTATCATTTTTTCGAGGACGAACAAACCAATTAAGCGTGGGGTAGTTGATTAACGCAAATTTGTCCTTATTTTTATTAGTATTTTAGTTCTTTTTTCTATTTGTTTTTGGTATAAGTTGGATGATTTAAGCCTAATTCCGTATTTTTATACTTCTAGCTTATTTTACCGTATTTTGTTCATAATTGATGAGAATAGGTGATTATTCGTTGTTTTTCACCTTACAGCTAAGTAACCGGAAGAGTCCAGCGCGTAAATAGATGAAGTTCGATGTTCAAAAGCAGAGAAGGAGCTTTTCGGTGAATGAGTAGTAGAAAGATCGAGAAAATAGAGACGTACTCTCGGTCGCGTTGGTCGACGCGAGCATCGACTTTAGATCGACACGGATCCTGCCCACGATGGTCGACACTCAATCGATGCCAAGCCGACACAACTCTCTGAAGCGTCGATCCAAGGGTGCGTCTGTCAATGCCAAGCCGACACAACTTGCTGTTGTGTCGATCCATGTCCGCGTCAGTCGATGCCCTCGCCCAATCGACGTGAGTGCACAGGCAGCGTCGACGCCGAGCTTCAGCACGCGTCGGTCGATGCGAAGTCGATGTGGCTGCCCAGAAATGCATTTTTAGGGTTTCTTGTGCGCCAAGACATGCTATATCTATAAATACCCTTCATATTTTTGTTTTTAAGAAGAGAGACGACTACCTAGGGTTATCTACCACAGAAATAACGTATCTACACACTCCGTTACGTAGAAAGAAATCAAGATTGAAGATTCAAGATCCTTACGCTTAAGAATCACTTCAAGTCGAGATTTCGTTCCCAACTCCGGATTTTTACCGCTCTTACTAGTTACAATAAGTTTTCTAAACTCTTAGTTAATTTCTTAGTTAATTCTAGATTAGATAGTTAAGTTCTTAATTTGTTTCATGCTTGGATTTTGGATATTCGATTCATCTAGTTTATTTATGCAATTTTATTTATGCTTAGTTTTCCATCTTTAGATTCCTATGATTCGGTTGCTTCATGATAGTTTCTTATATTCATGCTTTTAGATTCGTTTCTGTTACTTCCTAGTTCTTGAGTTCGAGTATTTTAATTATTGTCTTAGTTGGTAATCTAGTTTAAAATAACTAGTTTAATTAGCCTTAGTTTTAATATTGCCTTAGTTCATAATGATCAATTCAAAATCTTCAAAACCCCCCAATGTACATGTATTTTATGTTAGTTTGTGAATTGAGAAAAGCATCTAAGAGACCGAACAGTTGTCCTCGAGAAAATCGACTTGAGTCAAACTCACCACCCTACAAGTTCCTCGTACTCTTGCGAGCAAACTCACGTGTTTTCAAATCAAATATTATAAAAAGGGGTGCACAAAAGTTTGGATCAGGTGTCCCGCGAGTGTTGGTGTCCGATAATGAAACCCAATTCAATGGGCAGAAAATCAAGAATTGGTGTAAGGAAATGGGGATGAAGCATCGATTTTGTTCTGTGGCACATCCCCAAACTAATGGCAAGTTGAAGTTACTAATCATATCATTATGCAGGGTCTTAATCTACGATTGGAAAAAGCAGGTGGGCTTTGGGAAGAAGAGATCTCATTGGTCTTATGGGCTTAGCGAACAACTCCCTAAACTTCTACAGGGGTGTCACCGTTCAGTTTGGTCTATGGGATGGAAGCCATTATTCCAACTGAGATACTAGGTGGATCGCAATGATTATCGGTGTTTAATGTGGAGGAGAACAAAAGGCTAGCAAGAGAAGCAATTGAAACAATCGAAGAAATACGAGAGAAGGCTGCGGCCCGGGTAGAACATTATAAACAAATGATAAAGGCTACCTTTAACAAACGTGTTAAACATCGCTGTTTTCAGGTTGGTGATTTGGTATGTAGGCGTGCTGATGCACTGCGTAAGACCAGGAAGCTGGATCCTAATTCGGTTGAGCCATTCAAAGTGATAAAAGTTCTACGTGGAGGAGCATATATACTCGAGAATGCTGAACGGAAAGTTCTACCTAGGAGCTGGAATGTGTGTCATTTGAAGAGGTATTACACATAGATGGCGGGCTGTTTGTGTTTTACCCTTTGGGGTGGTTGTTTCATTACCCTTCGGGGCGGGCTGTTTGCGTTTTACCCTTCGGGGTGGGTTGTTTGCGTTTTACCCTTCGGGGCGGGCTGTTTGTGTTTTACCCTTCGGGGCGGTTGTTTCATTACCCTTCGGGGCGAGCTGTTTGTGTTTTACCATTCGGGGCGGGCTGTTTACGTTTTGCCCTTCAGGGCGGGCTGTTTGTGTTTTACCCTTCGGGGCAGTTGTTTCATTACCCTTCGGGGCGGTTGTTTCA
The DNA here is from genome assembly GCA_014905375.1 of Phtheirospermum japonicum. Taxonomy (NCBI): domain Eukaryota; kingdom Viridiplantae; phylum Streptophyta; class Magnoliopsida; order Lamiales; family Orobanchaceae; genus Phtheirospermum; species Phtheirospermum japonicum. Next base: position 785,556 of record BMAC01000412.1, on the reverse strand, counting down.
TTACCCTTTGGGAGGGCTGTTTGCGTTTTACCCTTCGGGGCGGTTGTTTCATTACCCTTCGGAGTGAGCTGTTTGCGTTTTACCCTTCGGGGCGGTGGTTTCATTACCCTTCGAGTAGGTTATTTATGTTTTACCCTTCGGGGTGATGGTCTTATTACCTTACGGGGCAGGCTATTTGTCTTTTACCCTTCGGGGCGGATAATGGTTTTACGATGTACCCTTTGGGGCGGATAGCTTTTTGATATCTAATAAAACTTGGCGAATGATTCATACATTTTTCATGGTTTTTTACATATGGTTAAGTGATGTGATTATGTGTTTGGCTGTCTCCGAGAGGGATATGTTTGACTTACATATATTTATCGAATAGTTGTGTTCTTGTGTTATGGATTGTTATGTCTTTGTGTTCACTTAGGCGAGCTAACATGTTTAACTTATATATGCGAGCTTGTTTCAACTTCTTTGGATTGTTTTTGCTTTGTGGTTTGATTGTTTTCTTTGAACTCGTGGTGTTATTGAGGTTGGAAGTATGGTTGTGATTTACTCTGTCTTTTGAAGGGTCTTGGATATAAATATATCTGATGCGTGCGCGACCTATATTAGCTTATTGGTTTGTTACATACATGAGTTGAGTTGCAGGTTTATACATGGTTTGAGTTGCAGGATTATGTGAATAATAAGCATAGAAAGGTAATTGTTCGTACAAATAAGCATAAGTGTTCATGGGAGCAAAAAATACAAGTTTGAGTTTATATTATCAGGATGTGCTGGGCCCAGGAGCAGGAACAAAATCCTCTAGTGGTGTGTCCAGTTTGGCGGACAGCAAAGCTCGGCCCTAACAAGACAACCACCACTTGGCGTCGATTGGCTGGTTTATGTCACCTTTGAAGGAGCTGAACGTAGGCAGCATGTCGATGATAGCTGGCACGTTGGGGGCATAAGTAACGTTGAAGACCGCGAGCTGGTCCTTGATTATTCCAGAGGCATAGAAAACCCATTCCTTGCTGCCAATAGCCATCTTACCGAAGTACCGTGAAGACTTCTTGTAAGCTTTCAGCAGCTCTTCCCAGTAGGCGCCCATGTACTTTTGGCCTACTTCGCTCAATAGAAAGGTTCGCCGCCCTTCAGCTACACCTCGCTCGTGAGCCACCTTGTTCTGCTCCTCCTTAGATCGCACAACCTCCACGAGCTTTTGAATTTGTGTTCTGAGCTCATCGACTTGGCCAGCTTGTTTCTAGGCATCCTTGACATCATTGCAAAAACGAGTTGTTTCGTCCTTCAAGCTATTCACCTTGATCTTTAGGATGAGTATCTCTTCCTCGCGAGCTTTCAACAGGTGATTTGCACCATCTAGTTCTCCTTGGGTCAAGGTTAGTTGGCGGGTTTGTTGCTCAGCCTGGGCGGTTAGCTCGTCGCAGGTTTTTTGGAGATCGCTCTCTGAAGATCAAGCCAGCAGTTCTTCAGATAGTTTGGAGTGTAGGGGACTCAGCTGTATCACGAAATAATATAAGGGTTTGCAGGAATTATCTTGGTAAGGAGGAGATTTTTTGAGTAACAAGTTACCTAGCTGGTTATCCGTTCGCCGAGGAAGGCCTGGATCTCCTTGGCATTGTCACATTGCGCCAGTCTTTTTCCCAGGTCAGGAGAGCTAGAAGAAGCGGCAGCATGAGTTTTTCAGAGGCGGTGGCATTTTGGAATGGGAAAGCTCGGGCTCTTAGCGGCGGGCTTGATGGATCGTTTCCCCTTGGAGGACCTCTGAACAAGCTGCACCTCTTCCAGGTCGTCATCAACCTCCGGGTCAGCCTCTGTCCCAAATTCTTGATCCAGCACTGCATCCACGTTGATGATAGGATGTGGTGGTGCTGTTGTGATGGCGGGCTGCGGGTCGGTTTGCTCTGTGAATTCTTCAGATCTCGATGAGACACACTTGTTGACGAACGCAACTGCAATAACAAAGTGGTGCGTTATTATTAATTTGTGACAGTTTATGGTGGTGTGAAGTTGTATAACATAGGAGACCTACTGAACTCCAATTGGGTCATGGCAAGATCTTGGTCGACCGGTCGAGAGTTGATGCCCACGAATTTGAAAATTTTGACAGACTAATGAGTCGCACCATGTCAAATGGGCGCTTACTCCATTCTGTGAGCTGGTCAGAGTATTTCTTGTACAAGGTGGGAAAGTGTTTTGGACTGGGGGGATTAGTTTGTTTCAGGGTGTGGTATTGTAGCTCGGGTTTAAAAGGCCAGCTCTCTTGGTATTGTGAATAAAGAAGAAATTTCTCCTCCATTCCGAAACTTTGTTTAAGGGATTCACTAAGAATCGGGTTTTGCCAGTGCGAGCAGAAAGATAAAAAGAATGTTTTTTGTATTTTATTTGAAAGAAAAAGTGAAAAAAACCTGGGTCAGGTTGAGCATTATAATATTTACATAATATAATATACCCGGCCAAAAACTTCATAGAATTGGGGGTCAATTGTAAAATGGGGACTTTGTACAAGAGGGTTGTTTCGATGTAAAATTAGTGCGGAGGGAATCTAAATCCCGACCTAAGTAGCTCATCGAAGAGGGTAATGTGATTTGGGGAAGTTTTCATGGGGTCTAAGTGGAGAATGTCGGGAAGGACCATTTTGCGGTCTTCGGGAGGTTGAGTGTCTGTTGGAATTCCTCAAGTTTCTCTGGATCAGGGAGCAACCAGTAGTTATCTTTAACTGTCCTGTTTGTTAGGGGTTATGGAAGTAGGTCGGCAACATCCATGGAAGGCGCTACAGTTACTGGGTTTTCTAAAAAGTGCTCTCAAGGTGGTGGGTTATTATGTTTGGTTAAAGGAATGCCCTCTGGTATTCACGATAGTCAAAGGGGCAAGAGATGGATCTTCGGGTATGTTTTCTAGTAGGGCTTGGGCGTTGGTATGAGCCCTGGTCTAAGCTTCTATCTCTAACCAACTGACGTCACCTTCTAGTTTGTCGCGGAGGCCGGAGGGAGACGAAGAGGCTTGTTTTTGTCTTCTTTTAAAAATGTAGGGATTTTCAGTATGATTGGGATCGGGGGAAAGGATTGAATTTTGGGAATCAGGGTTGGAAGAGGTTAATTCCATCATGAATTGGAAATTATTAGTGAAAAAAAAACAGGAAAACACAACAACTACTTAGCAGATGCAATATATACCTAAATTTAAATTAAAATTAATTGCTGAAAAGGAAGACTTAGGGGACTTACACATTTTTGATGTCGTGGAGGTTGGTGATGAGCGGTGTATTGTTTGTGATTTTTGAAAGCCAGAGAAAGTGAGAGCTTTTTTGCAGAGTAGAAATGGCGATTTTCTCTTATGTTTTTGATAAAGTGAGTGGTAAGTGAAGATGGAAGGGTTTTTGTGTTCGGCGGCGAGAAAGTTGATGGGACGTATTAGAGCGGGAGGTTGGTTGGGTTTGGAGGAACATTTTGGGCCTTTTGTTTTGGGCCCACAACGTTTATTATAATACTAGAAAATGTGGATGGGACACGTGTTCAACACTTTGTCAGTTTACATAATGAATCTTTATGAGGATGCGATGGTTAAAAGAAAGCGTGCTTTGACTTTTGGGGATGCATATGATCACATTTCTTGGGTTGATGTGCCCGATTACGACTGCAGGTCGCGGATGGAGGGTTTTATGGTTTCAGGTCGACGGATGTGTATGGTCAGTATGTAATATGGGGACTTATAAGTGACTTCTTCTTTCAAGAGGAGATTTTTTCTTGGAGGTTGAGCAATCTCAGCGAGCTGATCTATGGGAGGTCGCGGTTTTATAGGCTTTTGTGGAATAATCATATGGTTCGGTATGCCGAGCTGGGTTATCCTGAATTATGGTATGTTAAACTAGCAGGGTAATTTATTTGTGATTTATGATTGTTTTTATGTGTGTTTTTAAGTGGTTGCGTTCTCTTACCGTTTTTACATATTCTACCTAATTTCGTACCTCAATCAGCTAGAATATGGGGGACTAGATGATACGACACTAAAAATCCATGTGTGATATGTGGGTATTTATGGTAAGCGACCTCATTTCTTGGAAGGAGCATTTCTTCTGAGAGGTGGGCGAGCTGGTTTTTAGAGTAACGACTTGGAGTATAAGGATGAGTTTTCATATAGGGTCGCGACCTCTTTTGCTTTTGTGTTGGGCGCTATCTAATAGCTCGGTCATGGGCTTTATAAATATTAGGCCCGAATGTGCTCATGTGGATGGTATTGTGGGGTCCCGGAGGACTGTATGGAAAGAATCACAGGCCCATGACTATTATGGTAATTTAAGCGAGAGATCCACTATTTATGGGAACTTAGCATTCAGGAGAAATCCTAATTCTAAGTCGGTCACGGTATTTATGGGACTGTGGTGGGAGAAGGAAACCCTGGCTTGGGGAAGAATTCTCTTGTCTCTATAAAAGGGGTGCATACCTCTCTTTATTTTTAAGTCATTTTATCACGATTTGGGCTCTCGAGAATATCTCTCGCACTATCTGACTTAAGCATCGGAGGACCTTCGCCGAGGCCATCCACCGCCTTGGCTGAAGGTGTTGTTTTGCAGAATCGGCTAGGTCGCTAGGAGGCTTTTTGGAGATTTATCAGGTTGCTGTGACGAAATTGGAAGTTGTTTAGGTCGCTGAACTCAGATTTGAGGTTAGTACCCCCTATTCTTGGTAACCAATCTTTTTGGTTTTATCACTGGGAGCTGGAGGGGGGTTTCCTTTCTCCCATGTTCTGGAGCGGGATATCGGCTCGGTGACATGTGAGCGAGCAGCGTAGAAATCATTGAGGTGAACGGGCAGATGGACTAGGATTTCTTTGAGGCGGTTTTCCCGGTGGTCGATCATGGCAGATATTTGTTTGGCGAGGCGATCTTGATTAAGCGACTCAGATTCGGTTTGAATTCTTGTTTATGCAGACAGTTTGGGAAAGGAATAAATCAAATTTCTTGAGGATAGCGTGATCATATGTGCCCAGGTTGTAGTGGACCGGGCTATTAGCGTGGGTCGTCCTGATAGAAGTATATAAATGCATGATTTTACTTCCATTTCCACCTGCTAGCCCAAGGGTTTCTCTAAAAATGTTTCAAAATCTTGATTTTTGTTAACTTGTCTTATGTATAAAATTTTAATATTTTTTGTTTTTTGGTATGTATTAAGAGGTTGGATGATGGACGCTAGAATCATAATGACCGAGCGTTATTACGTGATAAATTTAATGTCAATATTCTTCCTCAACTTTCCTCAACTAACTAGTAGAAGCGGTAAGCAAGGGTCGATCCCACGAGGAGTGTGGATTAATTTGTGATTAATTGCATTAAAATAATAAATAGGGTAAAAGATGAGTAAATAACTTATGAAAACTAAGAAAGGAATAAAGATAAGAGTAAATAAACTTAAACAAATGAAACACCTAGAGAATTAATAAGAGATTGATGATAATGAGAAAACTCCAGTCCAAGTTCATTTTCCACCCTTGATAGGGCCGTAATTGGTCAGACCTTGATTGAGGTAGACCTGAATTCAGTAGCAGACAAGAACTGATGTTAGTGAAGAGCGATCAAAGCTCTTTCGGAAGGAAGTAAGGTCGGGAAAGACCTGTTTGAGGTTTGAACCGAAGAGACAAGTAGGGACCACTTGTCAGAATCCACTAACTGAACGGTCCTTAATTCACGGATTCCGTTCCCGAGATCCCGGAAAAAGGTCCCCGCTGGGAAGAATCCATATATGCCTGACAGACCTGAAATTAGATAAGAACTGACGCCAATAAGAATCAGGGGCGGGATGTCGAGACTGATCTGCCCACTTAAGAAGTATTCTTAAAAGGGTGATCCTGAGAATGATAAGGCCAGAACAGATTTGGTCAGACCTGACCTCCAGCTTACCTAAGAGGGGGCAAGTGGGACCACTTGCCCAGAATATATTTCCCAAAACGGCCCATGATTCGCGGCGCATGTTCCCGGGATCCCGACTGGGGTCCCCACTGGGACGAGCTATAAATATCCCAGCTTGAAGGTTGGGGGCGGTAGGTCATTCCTTTGAGCTTTTCTTGCCTTCTTTCTGGAAAACACCTCAAACGCTTACTGACTTAAGCATCGGAGAGGTTTCCACCAGAAAATCACCGGTGGTCCTTTCTAATCGGTTTTTGTGGTGCAGGTTCAGGAAGCTCTGGTTTCTACAAGTATTAATTGGGCAGTTCACTTTTTAGGCCGAAACAATTGGCGCCGTCTGTGGGAAGGCGATCAAGTTAAGGCGTGAGATTTTCTGTTTATTTCATGGCTTCAGACGGTTTACGGCGGAACTTGGTGGGTGAGCTTGGTGGAACTCCTAGCTCCTCCGCACCATGGGGGATGCCAAGGTCGACAGATACGGCAGCGACGAGGCCAGAAGAGACAGCGCCGTCGATAGGGGCCGCGCCGGGCGCTACGCCGCCCCTGTTCAGTAAATCTGGGCCAGCTACGAGTGGTTCATTTAACGAATCTTTCCTCCTGCAGCTCTCGGAGTTGATCGGCAAAGCCGTGGAGACGGCGGTAGAAAAGAAGTTTGCGGAGATGGCGACGCCGCCATCTAACACACCACCAGCGCAGACTGCTCCGGTGGCGGGAACGGAGCCATTACGAAGGCAGAAGGCGGATCGGGCTCCCTTACATGATGAGGAGGAGCACTTCTCCACCTCTGACAGTGAAACTTCAGGCCAAACTAATCCAGGCCTGGCTGAACAGATGCAGAGTCTGCAAAAGGAAGTAAGAGAGTTTAAGAGAAAAATGGTGACGGGTAGGACGACTCCGGCAAGAAGGGGCACACCATTTACTGAGGAAGTCATGCGGGATGATGTGCCAGCTTCATACCGCTCCCTAGGCTTCGAGTACAATGGAACCACGGACCCGTGGGACCATCTCAGTCGCTTTGAGATCGCAGCAGCCCTGCATAAATTTTCGGACGTTGTCATGTGCCGGGTCTTCACGATGACTTTTACTAAATCAGCGCAGCTCTGGTTTAGTCAGCTGCCGCCGAGGTCTATCAGCAATTTTGATGAGTTCAGCTCAGCCTTTTTACACCAATTCACAAGCTGCAGGAAATACCAGAAAATGCCGCTAGAACTTTTCAGCCTGAAGCAGAAAGAGAACGAAAGCCTGCGTGCCTACATCAATAGGTTCACAACGGCTAAGCTAGAAGTACCTTCTGCGTCAGAAGAGCTKTTGGTAAACGCTCTRGCACAGGGCCTRAGAAGAGGAGAATTYTTCCAATCGCTRGTGGTGAAACCAGCTCTGAAATTTGGAGAGCTCTTGGAGAGAGCAGAAAARTATATCCATCTGGAGGAAKCYYTGAAGCTCAAGGATGAAGGGGAGAAGARGAGAGAGARGTACGACAGGGATGACAGGGTAGCGGCGAAAAAGCCCAGACCAGAGCTGTCAATGGGTAGGTCTCRATTTGATAAATAYACTCCTCTGGMAACACCTCCGGGCGAAATTTTGCAGGCAATAGAGCGTCACCCRGAGCTCAAGTGGCYCAAAACTTACTCGCAGAAGCCAAGAAAAGAKAGGTCAGATCGCTTTTGTCGCTTCCATAATGAATACGGACATAACACAGATGAATGCACGCATTTGAAGGACGAATTGGAGAGAATGGTCCAGGCGGGGCATCTAAAATAGTATATTCGGATAAGGAGAGAAGAAGCTAGATTTGGTAAAAAGAATTATGATCGGACCCTGACAAATAGGAACAGCCAAGATAGGGTGCGTACTGAGGCGAAAAGATCTGATCAGACCCAGGTCATTCATGGAGAAATCCAGATGATTATCGGAGGAGAATTTGAGGAGCACTCCAAGCGGACACAACACAATTATGTCAGAGCTRCAAAAGACCTGGTTCRAAAATCGCGAGACGTGGGACAAATGACTTCTACCCCTAACATCTGTTTTGGGTCAGAAGATGGTGATGGTATTTTAGCCCCTCACATGGATGCCCTGGTTATAACTGCAACTATCGCCAATTATAATGTCCATAGAATTTTCGTGGACACTGGGAGTTCTGCCGACATTTTGTTCTATGACTGCTTTAGGCAGTTGAAGGTGGACGTTGAGCTGGAAGAGGTCACCACCTCCCTGGTGGGGTTCGCGGGGGGAGCCCTAAAACCCTTGGGAGCAGTGAGACTCCTCGTGACGTTAGGAGAGCCATACAGGGTGACAAAAACAGTGCGTTTCTTGGTAGTGGATGCGCCTTCTTCTTATAATGTCATGCTGGGTCGACCATCTTTGAGCCAATTTCAGGCCGTTATATTCGTCTTCCATATGAAGATGAAATTTCCAACGGAAGACGGAGCAGAAGAGGTCAGGGGTGACCAGTATGCTTCGCGACGGACTTACATAGAGTGTGTCAGGAGGAATGAGGAGGAAGAGAGACAGGGCAAAAGGGTCAGGGTAGATCCGCCAGAAACAGACCTGGCTAACAGAAAGGAAGGCCTGATGATGGTTGAAGTAGTCCCGGGGGATGGGAGTCGGGTCCTTCGGGTAGGGACAATCCTCAGTCCGGAAACCTTGACAGAGCTAGTTGCATTATTAAGAAGTAGCGCGGATGTGTTCAGTTGGTCTCCAGAAGATCTGGTAGGGATCGACCCAGAAGTGGCAGAACATCACCTCAACATCATCTTAGACGCCAAGCCGGTAAAGCAAAAGAAACATAATTTTGGCCCTGAGAAAGAAGCCGTCATAGAAGTCGAGGTGGAGAAACTGTTAAAAGCTAAGCACATCCAAGAGATACAATTTCCTGAATGGATTTCTAACGCTGCCTTGGTTCCCAAGACTCAGGAGGACTGGCACATGTGTATAGACTTTAGAGATCTCAATCATGCTTGCCCAAAAGATCATTATCCCTTACCCAGGATCGACCAGCTTGTCGATTCCACTGCTGGATGTGAGCTCTTGATTATGATGGATGCGTCTCAGGGGTATCACCAAATCAGACTGGCTAGGGATGATTGGAAGTGGGTCAGTTTCATTACCCAAAGGGAACGTATTGCTATGTCGTGATGCCTTTCGGTTTGAAAAATGCAGGAGCCACCTATCAGCGTTTGGTTGATAAGATGTTTAAAAATCAACTTGGGCGGAACATGGAAGTTTACGTGGAGGATATGTTAGTTAAAAGTGTGAAAGCAACATCACATGTGGAAGACCTGCAGGAAACCTTTGATACTCTACGACGATACAGGATGAAGCTTAATCCTAAGAAGTGTGCGTTTGGTGTCAGAGCTGGCAAATTCCTAGGCTACATGGTCACAGAGAAGGGTATTGAGGCAAATCCCGAGAAGGTCAGAGCAATCATGGACATGCGGGCGCCTAGGAATGTAAAGGAGATGCAATGTTTAGCGGGACGTATCAATGCCTTAAGTAGATTCTTGTCCAGGTCTGCAGAACGGAGCTTACCATTCTTTCAATCTCTAAGGAAAAAAGCAAAATTTCAGTGGAGTGATGAGTGCGAGGAGGCATTTATCGCATTAAAGGAGCATTTGGCTAGTATGACCTTGCTAACAAAGCCTGTCCTGGGAGAACCCCTCATTTTGTACTTATCGGTAGGGCAACATGCAGTCAGCTCTGTCTTACTGCGGGAAGAGGGGAAGATTCAGAAACCAGTCTATTATTGGAGCAAGGTCTTACATGATGCTGAAGTAAGGTATGTAGAGGTGGAACGAGCAGTACTGGCCCTTGTGGGAACGGCCCGGAAATTACGTCCATATTTCCTGTCGCATGGTATAATTGTACGAACGAATTTGCCTTTGAGGGCAGTCATGGATAATCCACAGGCGTCGGGAAGACTGGTCAGATGGATAATTGAGCTAAGTGAATTCGATATTAGCTTTGAAACCAGGACAGCAATTAAAGCTCAGGCCTTGGCAGATTTCATGCAAGAAATGACTGGCCTTCCCGGAGAACTAGAAAGACGGACGATCTTTACGGACGGCTCTATCTATAATCAGGGCTGCGGAGCAGGAATTGTCCTGATCAATCCAGAAGGGGTGTCTACTGAGTTTGCTATCCGATTAAATACAACATTCTCTAATAATTCTGCGGAGTACGAAGCTCTTTTAAGAGGTATCCAGATGGTGAAAGACCTGGGCACGGATCACGTATGTGCCAAGGTTGATTCTCAACTCGTGTGTAAACAAATTAATTGAGATTTTGAGACGAGGGAGGAGCATATGCAGAGATACTTGGCTAAATTTAGAGAACTAGCCAAAGGTATGAAAGAATTAACTGTTATTCAAATTCCCAGAGAGGAAAACGGCCGTGCGGACTTCTTAGCTGAAATAGCAAGTTCAGCCGCGGATTGTTATGAACGAACGATCACCTTGTTGAAAGCAGAAGGGGAGTTCGGAGTCGAGCAGATCTGTACGGTTGCTGAGGAGGAAGATTGGCATTCCCCCATAAAAAGATACCTCGAACGAAAGGTCTTGCCGGAGGAAAGGAGAGAAGCGGTGAAAATACGGAGCAGGTCTGCTAGATTCTGTCTGATCAAAGGAGAATTATTCAAGAGAGGATTTGGTCAACCTCTTTTAAGGTGCTTATCACAAATAGAGGGAGGTCTGGTGTTGAGAGAGATACACGAAGGTTGTTGTGGCAACCATATGGGGGCAAGAGCTCTAGCCAGTAAAGTACTAAGAGCTGGTTATTTCTGGCCTTCTCTGAGAAAGGAAGCTGAGGACTTCGTTAGAAAATGTGAAAAGTGCCTGAAAATGGCCCCACTAATCCATCAACCGGCGGAAGAGCTTATGACGATGAATTCCCCCTGCCCCTTCGCTAAATGGGGTATCGATTTGGTCGGCCCATTCCCGATGACCCCAGCCCAGAAAAGGTTTTTGATCGTGGCTATTGACTATTTCATCAAGTGGGTGGAAGCAGAGGCTCTCGCTAGAATAACAGAGGAAGTTGTGATGGGTTTCATTTGGAAGAATGTGGTCTGCCGCTTCGGCATACCAAGAATATTGGTGTCAGACAATGGGACCCAATTTGCGGGAGCTAAGATAAAGGCTTGGTGCGCCAAGATGAACATTCATCAACACTTTACGGCTGTATACCACCCACAAGCGAATGGTCAGGTCGAAGTAACTAACCGCATTTTAGTCCAAGGAATTAAGTCGCGACTGGACAGATCTGGAGGAAAGTGGGTGGAAGAGCTGAGTTCCGTAGTATGGGCGTACCGAACAAATCCGAAAGAAAGTACAGGTGAAACCCCTTTTAGTTTGGTGTACAGCATGGATGCTGTAGTACCCGCAGAAGTCAGCCTTAAAACTCATCGGATCCGGAATTTTAATGAAGAACAGAATGAGCTATTACGGCAGGATGCTTTAGATCTGATTGAAGAGAAAAGAGAACAAGCTGCATTACGAATGGAACATATTAAAGGAAGGGTAAAAGTGGCATATGACAAAACTATGGTCAAGCGGCAATTTCGAGCAGGATATCTGGTCTTACGGCGGTCTGACCTAGGGCGAGCAAAGGGGAAGTTGGAAGAATCTTGGCGAGGACCGGTACGAGTCACCCAGACCTTGCCTGGTGGTGCATACAGGCTGGAAGAGCTGGATGGCACAGCACTCCCTCGCGCGTGGAACATTGTCAATTTACGAAAATTTTACACTTAATTGTAATGACTTTATGGTTGTTTAGGTCGAATAGATTCAAAGTTGAATTTACGGTTCACAGCAAGAAGAAAGCAATGAAACACATTTAGAATTTTAACAACGACACTTATTAATAATTAAAAACTTCCAGCAGAAATACAAAAGCAGACATTCTCACAAGAATATCCGCAGTCACAAAGGCACAAATTACAACCATGTAAAAGAGAAAATACAGCCTTAGGATGGGGGCGCAGAATCAAGAAGCTGACGGAGCCGCTGGATCTCATCTTCGTGTTCCAACAGCCAAACACGGAACCGGTCCGACACCTCCACTGCGATGTCCCAGTCGACATGCAGCTCCGTGTTCTCCCTCTTCAAGTCGGCGATGATTTTTTCAAGTCGTTGCCGTTCACTAAGGAATTGTAATTTCTTCTCAGCCAGTTTTTGTACATTCTTGCAGCTGAGCCTGCAATTCGGAGATTTCTTCCTTCAGACGACCTTTCTTGTGAAGCAATCGGATATGCTCCTCAGTGGAAAAGATGGTGGGAGATGACGAAGACGCCATGATGTAGGGAAAATATAGCTGGGGGAGGGCACCATTATATAGAAAAAGAAAAGGCGGGAAAATCACTTGAGGTTGGCGCGCAGAAGAGCTTAGAAGAGGTGGGAAACTACATTTATTTTGGCGCGCAAATGAGTCTAGAAATGATGGGGCTAAGGGGGGACGAATGTCCCAGATCTTGCCTGACCTGGTTGTCAGTTTAAGCCAGGATTGGCTAAGGACGGATGTCCTAAAATTTTCCTGACCTGGTTGTCAGTTTAAGCCAGGATTGGCTGACGGATGTCCTAAAATTTTCTTGACCTGGTCGTTAGTTTAAACAAGGATTGACTAAGGACGGAGGTCCTAAAAATCTTTTCGGATGATCAGTTTTGATTTTATCCAACTTTAGTATGGGTCAATAAGCTGGATCTCCTGGTCTGGATAACGAGAACCATTAATTGGCCTACGAGTACAGGCTGACCTGTCGTCTAGAAAATGTGTACGAATGTGCTAAGATTGGACTAAGCTACAGAACCTTCTGGGGTAATGTCCTTAGCAGTTAAAATTATCATATGCGTGGGTTGAACGGTTAAGAAAATGGAGAAAAAACTCGAGAGACGCATATATTATTGCACAAGAAATACTGGCTGCCCACACCTTTTCACAAATAGGTTGGCAACTTTGATCACACGAGATTGTAAAAGAAAAACATTGAACAAAAAAGCAAAAACATTTAGTTACGAGAAGATCTCTGATCTAACGCCAGAGCTCGACGAACTCGCCAGAGCTCACGCTCCGTTTCGTGCAGGCGGCGGCGATATTTGTCAGAGCGATCGGCAAGCGTCGGAACTTCACCGACGCCAGCGGTCAAGCGGCCTACTGATTCGGCCAGGTCCGCCTTCTCCTCTTGAAGTTGACGGTTCACTTGCCGGAGCTCAGCCCATTCTCTCTTGTAGAAACGTTTCTTCTGGCGTTTTCTTTCCAGAAGTCGATAGAGGTAACCGATTTTCTCCTTGAGCGCGACCAGTTGATCGGAAAGCTTGAATTTCTCCACAATTAGGGAGATATTTTTTCTCTTCACCACATTAAGCTCTTCGATCAGAGGAGAGGACGACATTTTCAGATTGATTGATGATGAATAATGAAGGCATGAGCGCATTTAAATAAAGACGTGTGTAAAAGGGAATCAAAAAGTACTAGGGTTCCCAGAAAATCAGGAAACCCTAAGAAGCGCAAGAGTCACTACACGACAAGAAAATAAAAAATGCATCCATTAATAAAGGTCGAAATTATCCAAGGTTACAATTTTTCAGAAACACAGTCAGACCAGCCACACAGGCATCTCACAGATCTGCTGTCAAACAAGGGCATACCCAGCTCAAGGCTCAACCTTCATCTCTGCCCCCAGCTCTATCGACAATTGCTCTACGGCATCTCCTGACAGACCTCCAGGAGAAGCACCCCCGGGTAGCTCACCCAGACCTGCAAAGGTTGGGGAGGGAGATGAAGTCAAGGGAGCTACGGAAAGGGCCAGGTCTGGCTGAGGCTGGTCAGAAACAGAAGGATGCAGAACGGCATGAACGTGCTCGGCAAACTCCACGGGCCCCATCATATGAAGGTGATCCTTGGCAGGGTCGTATGAAAAAGAGGTCGGCTCAGAGGGGGGGGGGGGGGGGGGGTTCAATGGGGCTTTCCGGTCGAAGGGAGCTTCGGGGTTGTCCTTGACCCACTTGGCTTGCTCATCCAAGCCATAGTTATAATACACCACGGCCTCAGGAAAGAGCAGAGAAAAAAGGGCCTTTGATCCTAAGAAGGCCTTCTTGGTTTCCTCCCTGGCTACCTGGACCAGGCTTAACCCCTCTTCAGATTGAGAAACTCCGCCCTCCATTCAACCTTGGCCTTGACCAGAGCTTCGTCAGCTAGGCTCCTCGCTTCAGCAATGCCCTCATTTTTGGCCTCCTCTCGCGCTGTCTCTATCATCTTCTTCTGGGCTTTCTTCAGCCCGGCCACCTCCTCCTTCAACTTATTCACCTTGTCCTTAGCTAGGGCTCGCAGACGTTGCATTTTCTCTTTGAGGTCGGCGTTCTCCTTAGCCAAATCGGCTTGACCCAGCGACCGAGTCGCCTTGATGGCCAAGAGAGCCCTCTTCGCTTCAGCCTGAGAGAAAATTATAAAGATTTTAAAATTTCGAAAGGAGGCAATAAAAGAAAAGGAGAAAGGAAGTAAAGGGTAGCATACCCGAGCCTCATCCTGGCACCAGGATTCCAATAATTCCCGATCACTCAGCTGCTCCAAAGCTCGCAGATCTTCAGGGGAGCATTGGCCGCTCACATGGCGAACCGCCACGTCTCCAGAGCAGTTTAAAACTGAGGTCCGTCGAGGAGGACCAGAACTGCGCACAGTGGGGGCTGCCGGAGCTGTAGCCGAGGCTGGAGTGGGATTGCCTGAAATAACCACGCCTCGGCCTCGTCCAGATCGAGGCCTTTTAACGAGAGGCATGTCCTCTTCTTCCGAGTCCGAAATGACTTGCCTAACGGACCGCGGGCACACTGGTGGGGCAGTCGCGGGGAGACTTTGAACCTGGGGTGTGCTGGCTCCGCCTATCTCCTGGGATGACGCGGTCGAGTCAGCTGCAACGCCTTCTCTGTCGGTAGCCTCGAACAACAAATGCATCATCCCTTCTGAAATAGGAAGACAAAAGTCAAGATGCATGAAATGGCAAAAGGTGATGCAGTGGGGTCAAAATAAGGAAGATTCTTTTACCAATTCCGGAGGGCAGGGGACCTATCTCACAGGTCTCATTAAAAGTTTGCAAAACTGAGAGAGTGAGTAATTCCGTCACATTAATCGGATTTTCATTCAGAGTCTCCACTATTCTCTGAATGCGGGAAGACCTGTCCGCTGCGGCCAAAGGCGGATAAGGGGGTAAGCTGTCAATAGGGTTAGGGTCGAAGCCCCAGTCCCCCTCACAATGGACGAAAAAGAATTTTTTGCGCCAGGACTTATGGGAAGTTGGAAGTTTGTGGATGAAGTGAACCCCGGGCCGAGCAGCAAGATAAAAACAGTCGGGGGGAAGGCTCTTTGCTAAGAAAAGCTGATAAAAAACCAGGGCTGTTGGGTCCTGGCCGGCGTAGCGCATGGCCAGATTATAACATGCCATGATACGAAAGGAATTAGGGGAAAATTGAAAGATAGGGATTTTATACATCTGAGCAATTTCCAGCATCATGGGATGAACAGGCAAGCGCAGGCCTACGTGGAATTGATCGGCGTAGAAGGCTACCCGACCTACCGGGGGCTGGCTGGCCAAGGTGCCGGCCCGAGGGGCATATGGATCATAGGGGTCTCTAATATTATACTTATACTTAAGCTCATCTACTGAATCTTGGCTAAGGATGGAAATGATCTTAGGATAATCAGGGAGTGGCGGAGGGTACACTACACCCCCTGACGAAGAGGTGTCCACAGTCGCCGGAGCATCGGGTTGGGGGGAGAGAGCCGCCGCCACCTCCGGAGGATCCGGTGAGGAAGAACCTGAGGCCTCAGGTCTCCCCTGGATAGCGAGAGCCTCCGCCGCCTCTGAAATTGCGAGCAATGGAGGAGAGAGAGTCACCGCCGCTTCAGGGACGACGGATGAGGGAGGAGGAGTAACCCTAATTCCCGAAGGGGATGACATTACGAAAAATTAAAAGGGAAGAGTAAAGAAGGGTACCTGGCTCAAAAAAGATCGTCGGGATAATTGAGAAGTAGTGAGGAGAAATTTGCCGGAGTGTAGAGAGGAACGGAGTTGTAAAACCTTGAGGAAAAAGGAAGAAGAAAAAAATTGGAAGAAAAAAGTGAAAATGAAGCCAGCGGGAAATAAAAGGCAAAATGAATGATTTCAAAATGTGGAAATCGAGAAAGGTGGGATTTGATGGGATTTGAACATTTAATGCGGGCAGATGAACAGGGCCCTAGAAGATAAATTGAAGTGTTTGAGACCCTAAACTAGGGCTGACTAGACATGCACTCGGAGGAGCGTGGTAGTACAATAGCCGTTTTGGAGCGTGTGACACCACTACACGCCAATAATTAGCTCTGGCGATTTTAGCGTATCCCTCGGGATGCGTACCAGTACGAGAAGCACTAAAGGGCGTGGGGCCCCGTTGGCTAGCTCTACCTCAACCCTTTTTAGGGGGGAGGAGTTGATAGGGCCGTAATTGGTCAGACGTTGATTGAGGTAGACCTGAATTCAGTAGCAGACAAGAACTGATGTTAGTGAAGAGCGATCAAAGCTCTTTCGGAAGGAAGTAAGGTCGGGAAAGACCTGTTTGAGGTTTGAACCGAAGAGACAAGTAGGGACCACTTGTCAGAATCCACTAACTGAACGGTCCTTAATTCACGGATTCCGTTCCCGAGATCCCGGAAAAAGGTCCCCGCTGGGAAGAATCCATATATGCCTGACAGACCTGAAATTAGATAAGAACTGACGCCAATAAGAATCAGGGGTGGGATGTCGAGACTGATCTGCCCACTTAAGAAGTATTCTTAAAAGGCTGATCCTGAGAATGATAAGGCCAGAACAGATTTGGTCAGACCTGACCTCCAGCTTACCTAAGAGGGGGCAAGTGGGACCACTTGCCCAGAATATGTTTCCCAAAACGGCCCATGATTCGCGGCGCATGTTCCCGGGATCTCGACTGGGGTCCCCACTGGGACGAGTTATAAATATCCCAGCTTGAAGGTTGGGGGCGGTAGGTCATTCCTTTGAGCTTTTCTTGCCTTCTTTCTGGAACACACCTCAAACGCTTACTGACTTAAGCATCGGAGAGGTTTCCACCGGAAAATCACCGGTGGTCCTTTCTAATCGGTTTTTGTGGTGCAGGTTCAGGAAGCTCTGGTTTCTACAAGTATTAATTGGGCAGTTCACTTTTTAGGCCAAAACAACCCTCGATCGATTCATCTAACCAATTGTAATATCATTATTCAGTTTTCGTATGAAACTATTATCCTTAAATAGCAACAAGCTCTGCTACTCGAATTTGCCCTTACCGAATATTTAATCAAAATAAGCACTTCAATTAAACCTAATTAATGAACAACCTAGAATAAGCTCTCTAGATTTAATCCAATAACAACATTAAACGCTAGGCAAATAGGCTAATCTAAGCAATAAACTCATAAGCTCGGTTTAATACACTTATGTTGTGTTACCCCTAATGATGCGCGACCATTAGTTGCTACAAGTGAAATAGAAACCACAACAATTATACGGGATGCAACTCTCTTTTTAGCAATTGACACCTAATCCCTAATCTAGGTGATAAAGCTAAATCAGAAATCAAACAATCATGTCATGAAAGTAGAATAACACAAACAATCTCATATGAAAAACGAAATAGATATTACGGGGATTGATTAGAACATAATCTCAGGAAGGTTTCAACGTCAAAAGGACCAGAATAAATAAACTACTCACATGGTGTAAATCAAACTTTATTTTTGAATAAGAAGGGGAAAGAAGGATTGGATCTTGAATTTCTTGAATCTCTTGGATCTCTTGATGCCTTATAGAACCCTAGGAATGTCAATAATCCCATTTTGATGAAGTATGGAAGATATTTATAAGTTTCCAAAACTTGGAGTAAAAGCTTCCTTCCAAAAATAGGATTCTAGGACCGTTAGCGGTAACTTAGCAGTCAGGGCTACTGCTAACGCTACTGTTAACCTGTCGCCGATATTATCTTTCTGTCCTTAACGGTGGTGCTAACGGTAAGGGCTACCGTTAAGCTGACTGTTAACATGTTTCTATAGCCTCCTAACTATCGAACTAACAGTAGGCCACCGTAAATACCTCTCTGTTCGTCCGTAATGGTAATGCTAATGGTAAGGTGATTGTTAAGCCTACCGTTAACACCTTTCTGTGGCCTCCTAATGGTTGAGATAACGGTAAGGCTACCGTTAAGTCATTCTGGGAGCTCTCTGTTGCTCCTTAGCGGTCTCCTAAGCGGTGTCCTTAGCGGTTGGTGGAATCGCTAGGAGTTGGCAGATGCGTAGCGGTAGAAGCTACCGTTAACCCTACCGCTAGGACGGTAAATGTGTACTTCTTCACCAAACACATCCACGAGCCATCCAACGATCGTTGTCACACCAATCCAGCAACTAAATATTGTAAAATAGATAAAAAAATATTCAATTGGTGCTCGTCCATACACAAGAATATATATACGAGAAATAAATATTTATAACAATATGCAGCGCACAAAAGTATAGTTTTAAACCATTAATTACAACATGATTTCTTGACATGACATATTTTACATGTTTGTTTCTCATGCAAAAAAAAATCTAGAGAAAGCTACGAATCAATTGAGAAAGCTATAATCGTCATATTGGTAGGTCAATGAATTCAATTTGCAAAGAATACAATGCAGGAGTTGCTCGTATTTCAAAATGATGATGTTTTTCAATCTTGTAAAGTCTGCATATCGAATTCAATAGAGAGTCTTAGTAATATCAATCTCCACATAGATTTGAAGAATTTCCTCACGATTAAACCTTTAAAATCATAATTAATTTTGAGAAAGTTACCAATTTTGTTACCAGCCATTTCAGCAAAATCCTATGTCAGCAATCTAAAGGGAAGACCATGTAGTTGTATCCAAAATGGGCATATAGTGAGTTTATAATCAGGCGTGATGAGTTCTTCCAATGGTTCCTTTATCAACATGAAACACCTATCCACAGGCCATGGGTCACCCATCTGAACTCAGTTTTGTCTGCCATGATTCCCAAAACAAAGAGTGTTGTATTGTTATAGAGTGGATTGCATTTAAATTACCCTTTGGGATCCATAGTTTCTTGAAGAGTGTAGATATGTAATCGAAACTAATCACATCGGGAGCCAATATCTTCCTAACTAATCACAACGAAAGATCAATCTAATCCGATATTAACGACTTTGTATCAATTACTTTGCTTTTGATATCACCCGGAGAGAGCCTGGCATAAAGGCGTTCAATATCTTCCGCCATAATATAATGAGCGACATTATAAGATTTCTCGTTGTATAAAAGAATTATAAAGTATACTGCAAGTATTACAATTTTAGTTAAAAGTATTACAATATCGGGTAAGAATATCATTTGAAAATATTATGGTTATACATAAAGTATTTGTGAATTTGTAGGACTATGGTTTTTAAATAAGTATCAGTAAATAGATGTTAAGTCTGGTGTTAAGAACATTAGAATTAACACTAAACAGTAATAAAATAAAAAATAGTGGAATAATTAAAAAGGACACAACAAATTAAATTTCGTTCGTAAGCAACGTGCTTACGAACTAGGTAAACAAATCCGAAAATTATATTACTTTAATTCGTTCAAGATCAAATACAAAATCATAAACTAATATATGAAAACATTAGCATCAACACTTGATACTAAATACTTGTTACCACGCTTGGGATGATCTTCTCTGTTGGTTACGCAACTTCACAGGTATATGATTTTGGGATTGTGGCTTCAAGTGTTTCTCTTGATTCTGTTCTCTTATACTTTCGTTCTGTCACGCTTCACGTCTTGTTTGCTGTGTTCAGGTCGTGTGATTCCGTGACTACTTCTTGTCTTAAATAGAAAAGAGTATTAAACTTGATAAATAAGCTAACTAATCTAAAACTCTAACTATGAAACAAAATAAAACAAAATACAGTTTCCTAATATTTTGGGCCCAAGAAAGGCAAAAAACAACAAAAGGAAAATAAGAAAATTACAGTGAATAGAATTCCCTACAATCTCCCCCTCTTTCCTTTCTGAAAAAAATACCCAAGACGCAATAAAATGTTCAATACTCCCCCAAAATAAAAACTCCCCCTTAAAAAATACCCATTGTTCAAAAAAACAAAACATAGAAAACATGATCAAATAATTATTATTCTCAAAGCACAATAAATCAACGTCTACGAGTCCTCATCGAGTGACAAGGAGAATATCCATCATCTCTAGACTTACTCTTGCCCAAGCGAACCACATCCTCATCACTCTCAGTTGATGCATCATAAACCCTAGTTGCAGCCGCATCATCAACATCCTTTTTTCCATCTTCATTCGCGTCTTCTGCATCATCTCCCCCTTTTTGTTCAGAAAGCGAAATGGCTTCAACAAACGAGTTACGTAGAGCCTTGAACTGTGCAACTTGAGCCTCCATCTAGTCAATCTAAAGATTAAGCATAGCAACCTGAGCCCACACTACTGGAGTAGAAAACTGAATAATGTTAGAACTATTGTAACAACACCAGAGTTAACACTAGAAGTACCAGCAGCTTGAGATGGAGGCTGCCATGGAAGATCCACGATTCGAACCCCAAAAGTATGCTAATTAGTGCGACCTGATCTGATAATAGGCTGTTAAAACATCTTTGTAGCCTTGGACCAATATGGTTGGGAAAGCTGAACTGATAACTTTATCAAGAGGTAAGGCAAGGTGGAACGTAAGCCTTTAAGCCTGATAACGACTGTCCTGACCTCATTCGGATCCTTGGATAAGGTTTCAAGAGGTCTGGTCACGAATTTGGGGAGCTTAGTGACAAAGTTGATCTGTCTTCTGGAAGGAAGCTTCCAGGTCAGGTCGGCTTGTATAACAACCCGAGATTTGCGGGTTTTCTTTTTTTGAGATCCCGGAAAGGCACCACTGGGCAAAAGTTATAAATATATCATCCCCAAGGCTGAGAGAGGTATGAAATTCTAAGCATTCTTCTTTTAATTTTGCTTACTCCAGTCTAAAATGCTTAACTGACTTAAACATCAGAGAGTATTCCACCGAAAAACCTCCGGTGTTCTTTACTAACGTGTTCTTGTTGAAGCAGGTCGGAAAGAAGTAGGTGTTATGGACTTAATTTTCAGGGTGGAACAATTGGCACCGTGTGGGAATCGAACCCACGACCACATGCTCGAGCGGAAACTCTTTCTAGCTGAGTGGCCCTTTCTGTTCTGGTGGCCTCCTGAGGCTCGACCTCCGCCTCTAGTCTGGGTGAGGGTGTGAGCTCCTCAGAGATAATAGCCCTGGCCGAATCGCCAAGGGGGGTCTTCCCTATAGAAGGGGTAGCTCCCTGAAGAAGTGCTACCATGTTTTTCTTCATCCTAGTAGCTACAAGTAGGAATAAATAGCGAAATGAATAATAATAAATGATAAAAATAAGATAAAATGAGGTGGAAATTCCAGATCTAGTAAATATTTAAGAAAGTGGTAGAGTTGTTTTAGTTCCGCAGGAATACCGATCTCAGGAGAGAGAGGGCCGTTTCCTTGTTGGGATTTGAAAAAGCTCAGGACTTTGGGTGTGAGGAGTTTTGTCAGATGAGAAACATGCTGATTTAGGGTGTGGATGGTTTTTTCTAGATGAGAGGGTCGATCTCCTCTGGATAATGGGGACCGAGCTTGAAGTGCGTTAATGGTCGTCGGAGAAAAGCCTCAATCGCCTGAGCACCGAATGAAGAAAAACTTCTTCCTCCAGGCTTTGTTGAAGGAGGGTTTGCCGGTCAAGAACTAGACGCCGGCCCGGGCGGCGAGATAGAAGAAGCCAGAAGATGAATTTTTGGCCTGAAATAGGGAGAAAAACAATTGGGTGGTAGGAGTAATCCCAAAAAACTGGGTCGCCAGATAGAACCCTATCATGATTCTGAATGCGTTGGGTACAAATTGGTGTACCGGGGTCCGATAAAACCGGGATACGGACAAGACAAAGTGATGGACGGGGAGGCTCAACCCGTCTTGAAATTGATCAATAAAAAAGGTCAGGTGGTCTAGAGGAGGTTGGCAAGCCTGCTCGCCGGCGGCGGGGTTTGTAAAGAAAAAATCGTCGGAGATGGGGAATTTAGACCGTATCTCCTTAAGAGTGTGGTCTCTAATGGTGGATATGATGTTGTCGTGGCCGTCGCCATGGGGAAGAGAAGGTTGACGGTTGCTGGGAGCGGCCGTTAATGATGTGGAGGAGGATGACAAACTAGAGGAAGAAGATGAAGACGAAGAAGTAGAGGCAGACATAATTGAAAATTACAGAGAACGGAAAAAATACCTGGTTCTTAAGGGAAGAAAAACCTTGATTTGGGAAGAAGAAAACTGGAGATTCTTGAAGGAAGAGGATGAGAGATAAAGGGAATAAAGATTGTGAAGATAAGGGGATGATTTTGAAAAATGAGTTTTTAGGAGAAGAGGAAATTTGGCAGGATTTGTGCATTTAAGATGTGTCAGAGCACGGTACCTGAAAGGACATGTTATGGGGCGTAACTACTTAGGGGGAAAAGGAGGCGTCGCAGCCCTTCCCAAAAGGTGTGACTTATACGGTAAGAGGATTTTGCGGGATCTATGTAATTAATGTGTGTCAGAGTGGGATATCTGAAGAAATGCGTAAATCCCAATCGACATGATTGGAACATAAAGTAGGGCACCTCGTACCCAACCATTCGGGGGGGGGGATGATTGGTGCGACCTGATCTGATAATAGGCTGTTAAAACAGCTTGGTAGCCTTGGAGAGATATGATTGGGATGAGCCGAACTGGTAACTTTATCAAGAGGTAAGGCAAGGCAAAATGCAAGCCTTTAAGCCTGATAACGACTGCCTTGACCTCATTCGGATCCTTGGATAAGGTTTCAAGAGGTCAGGTCAGGAATTGGGAGAGCTTAGCTACAGAGTTGATCTGTCTTCTGGAAGGAAGCTTCCAGGTCAGGTCGGCTTGTATAACGGCCAAAGATTCACGGGTTTTCTGTTTCTAAGATCTCGGAAAGGCCCACTGGGCAAAAGCTATAAATATCTCAACCCCAAGGCTGAGAGAGGTATGACATTCTAAGCATTCTTCTTCTGATTATGCTTACTCCAGTCTAAAATGCTTAACTGACTTAAGCATCGGAGAGGTTTCCACCGGAAAACCTCCGGTGGTCCTTTCTAATGTGTTCTTGTTGAAGTAGGTCAGGAAGAAGCAGGTGTTCTGTCAGGGCGAAACACGGACCACACAATGAAAACAACTCAAGCTCACCAGTATACACATCATCCGTAGTAGGCTGAAAAACTTGATCCTCGAGGAGGCTAAAAATGAGGGAAGGAAAGCAAAAAGAGGAAGTCGCTTTGGACGTAGCAAACATTATGATAATGTCAAACACGTGCTGACCAAAGTTGAACTTGATGCCGCGGCCTAACTTAAACAGAAACTAATATTGAGGGCGCGTCACAACCGTTTCATTCTTCATTGGCACCCAGTTAAAAATCGCCACCTTGTGCAACACCGAATACAGAGAGGTCAACCTTTTACCTGACAACTGCTCATGCCATTCCTTATGCATGATTCCGGATAGAAATTCGAGGACCTCATTCATATCATCAATGGTAGAGTCCCCATGATAATACTCAGTCCCGAACAATTTACTTATCAATTCAGGGGTACCTCCACGCACATAAGCTTTACCATAACTAACGGATATAGGATCATCAAAAGAAGGAAGCATGTTCGCAAAGAACTCCAACACAACTTCACGAACAAAAGGCATGGTAGTAATGGTAGAACACATACCTTTACTCTCAAAGAAGGCAATCAGATTCTGCTCGTTGAAAACATCTACCGGGACTCAACGCTCATCAATCATACCTCACTAACAATACCCAGGAAACACCTCTTCAGCCTCCTTAGTCAAGAATTTTGTGGAAACAGGAACAAGGGCTTCATTATAAACATCCTGAAACGGTACCTCAATTGAGTCATCAGAAGACTATTCATGTGCAGCTTATTGGACTGATGCACCTTCAGAGTCTGCATCATCAGAGCTGGAACTGAGAGGCAAAACTTAAGCAGATGTAGGTGATGTCAAGTTTGGTGACGAAAAACTAGAACCATCATCAACTTTATGGGTAGCTTTAGACTTCAAAGAAGACAACATGGCAGCGAGGGTGTTGTCATCATCAGAATCGGAGGAGAAGTTATACTCAGTCTCCGACTGAGTCATGTTAAATGGAGTCAAAGGAGGGTCGGCCACTAATAGACAGGAGGAACTTTCAACTGCACCAGTGAAAAAGTTAACTACAGTGAACGGGGGATCATAGGAACTTTAATCATGAACATCGGGTTGGTTTTTATTGTCAGCTAGATGCACTGTCTATTTTCGGCGAGTGGTAGGCGTCTTGGACAATTGTTGACGAGAGGAAATTGGCTGCACGAAAACATTTTCTGGGGGTATATACTCATCATCGTCGGAGTCCATCTGATCTGCAACCTCTTCAACCAAATTCATGTGCTCAATGGGCACATGACGTCGCTCACCCGCCTGACTTTTGGGAATGGCCATCAGAATTGTATCAGGGGGAATGTTGAAAAGTTGTCATGACTTCCTCAAAGTTGGATCTCCAATCAAACCAATAATCTCGGCAATAAACGGTAGGTTTGGGAGATTATCCACGTCGATTTCATTGCCCATATGGTCGGGAGCAAATTGAGCGGCCGGAGTTGCGTCGGAGGAAGTAGCGATGGGAACAAGTTCTTGCCCCCCAACCGAAGAGGAACATGCAGCAGGGGCATTAGTTGGTGTTGGGTCTGGTGTTACAACACCACCCATTCTTCACGAATGTCCATGGCTATGTAGGTAGGTAGATTCACCGGACCTTGTTCACCGATTGAGCAGCGCACGCTGGCTGGGAGCTCATAAATTCTGCTGGGTGAAGGAGAGTTCGACATTCTGCCAGAGATTTGGAAAATATAGAACACAACCGAGTGTCGTAGGAAGTAAATTAGAGAAAAAGGAAAAGTAAAAAAACCTAATTTGTCGTACACAGTAGAAGAAAGAGGAAGATGAAAAGGTAAAGTAAAAAAAAAACTCCCCCTACCCTAGATTTTACTTTCCTTAAAAAATAAGGCCACTCCTTTTCAAAATAAGACACACGATCTTGATTATCAAAAATAATGACCCATGATCTCAAGCATAACATAACCACTATCTCCTTTTTGGAATTTAAATCACAAATCTTAATTACATATAAAATTGAGATAGAGATAGATTTTCGAAAACCATCACCATAGTTGAACAAATCCTTTTGCAATGAAATTATTCACTCGTCAAATAACTCCCTTATTACTGGTTCAATCCTACGATTATAACACCACTGAAACACTTGGTTAGCAAAATTCATAACATGATTAAGATAATTAAGGGAAAGATCACAAGCACACATGATAGAACACAAAGCAAAACAACATCCTCACAAAGTATGAATGTCCTAATTTATGCCTAAAAGTAATGACCTAAAAATTAAAAAATACAACAAATGGTTTAAGTGACATGATCCATGTTGCATTTTATGTGATGACATTATAACTAACATTAATCCAGGTGAAGTCAATAAAAACAGGCCCCTTAATCCAAGTTAATGACTACGTCAAAATCACTTAAGGAAATGAAAATTAAAGATTGGACTTTATCCAGATCTTCATTATCTTTTCAGTCACTTAGAAAGAAACTTACTTATCTTTAGAAATTTCTAGAAAAATTAATAACCCTTTTTTCGTGGAGCTGGAAGAAAACCTATTTCTACGGGAATGTTCCACAATCACCAAAAGAGAGGTTAGTCTTTTTGGCATAACCTTTTATTACAACACATGACCTTTTTGCACTTCAACCAGACCCAATGCATTCAGGATATGTAAGAAAAAGAAAATAAAAAATGCATGCAGAAATCTAGAGATGTCACGACTGATGACAGTTTAGGTGTCATGACATCATAAACAATACAGACTTAAACAATGCACATTCCGAGATATCTTCTCAAATGAGAGAAGGTCTCTAAATCTAATGCCTTTGTGAAGATATCAGCAAGCTGGTTTTTTGTTCCTATGTGCTCAAGACTAACTATCTTTCTCTCAACCATGTCACGAATAAAGTGGTACCTTATGTCAATGTGTTTGATTCGTGAGTGCTGGACTGGATTTCTTGAGATATCAATGGCACTGGAATTATCACAAAGCACAGTCAAAATTCTACTATGTATACCATAGTCCTCTATCATTTGGTTCATTTAAAGCAACTGTGTTCAAGCACTTCGAACTGCAATATACTCGGCTTCAGCTGTAGAAAGAGAAATGCAATTTTGTTTTTTACTATACCAAGAGATAAGATTATTACTCAAGAAGAAACAACCCCCAGTAGTACTCTTCCTATCCACAACATCCCCAGCCCAATCCGAGTCCGTATATCCCACAAGTTCAGTACTTTTTTCCTTAGTATACCAAACACCCAAATCACTTGTGCTAGCTACATACCTAATATTTCGTTCAACGGAGCATATAGACACACGCTATACATAATATCAGGCCTTCTAACCATTAAGTATAAGGGACTCCCTATCATGCTCCTATACAAGGTGTTATCAACACTAATACCAACATCATCTCTAGACAATTTCATGGTTTTGCTTAACAGTGTTTTCTTATGGGTAACATTCTCTAACCCAAACTTCATAACAAGATTCTTAACATATTTGGACGGAGAGAGAAAAATACCATCATCCATCTATCTAATTTTCAAACCAAGAAACTAAGAGAGGTTACCTTCCATACTCATCTCGAATGTGTCAGAAATTCTCGTAATAAACTCACTCACCATCTGCTCGTTAGTAGATCCAAAAATTATATCATCTACATAAATTTGGACAATCAAAATATATTTATTTGGTTTAAGGAGAAATAAGGTTTTATCAGCTTCCCCACCTCTAAAATTTAAGAAAAGAAAGTGCTGAGTTAACCTTTTGTACCAATCTCTGGGAGCTTGTTTTAGACCATACAAAGACTTTTTTAATTTTAAAACACAATCTAGTTTGTGAGGATCAACAAACCCTTTAGGTTGATAAAAAAAAAACTTCGTCACTTAAAACTCCATTAAGAAAAGTACTTTTTATGTCCATTTAATGTAGAGGAATTTTCATATAACATGCTACAAAATCAATACTCTCAATTTGAGTGTATCCTTGTGTAACCATTCGTGCCTTATTTCTCACAATATTGCCAGCCTCATCCGTTTTATTCTAGAATATCCACTTCGTGCCCATAACATGTGAATCTTCTAGATGAGGAACTAAGTCCCAAACATCACTCTTAGCAAATTTGTCCAACTCTTATTGCATGGCCTTTATCCAGATTTCATCTTTAAGAGCATCCTTTATACGCTTTGGCCCTGTTTTGGAAAGAAACAAAGATTCTCGAATTTGAGGACAGTTAGTAGATAAGCAAACAAACCTTACCATCTCTCTGAAGTTTATTTGTCGCTTTCTTATACTTTATTCATCGAGATCCCCAATGATTTGGCCCGTAGGATGGTTCCCCTGAATTCTTTAGGGTATATCCCTCTGATGTATGTAAATCTGACCAGCTGAATCTTCCTCATGTGAGTCTAAATCGGATTCTAGAGTATCCTGAGTTGGTGTCAAGTTTGGTGTCATGTCATTAGTACCGTCACTACCTGCATTTCCAGTTTCTACACCTGCACTTTCATCTACACCAATCGTAACATTTTCCTGAGGATTCTGATCATAAACTAGATCATTGTCCTCAGCATGTCTAACACCACTAATCATATCATCGAACTTGACATTTACTGACGCAATCATGAAACATTTCGAGAGTATCACATGAACATACATTTATCACTCTTTGAGTCAAGTTTTGAAAGACGATTCCTATCATTTAGCACATAAAAAATGCACCCAAAAATATGAAAATAACTCAAATTTGGTTTTTGATCAACAACATCTCATGGGGAGTAACACATGACTTGGGTCTAAAATACACCCTATTAATTATGTGGCATGAAGTATCCATTGCTTCCTCCCAAAAACGTTTTTTAAACGCTTCGAAAGCCTTGGATTTTTCTTTTGAAAATTCTACCCACGAAAAACGAGAGAAATCATCTACAATCACAAGTACATACCTCTTACCACTAAGTCTTTCTACTTCAAGTGGACCCATAAGATCCACATGAAGAAGTTAGAAACAGTTTAATGTAGTGAGACTCTACACATTTGGATGTGACACCCTGACTTGCTTCACTTTCTTACATGCCTCGCAAACTGGAATGATTTTAGTATTGAGCTTAGGTAGTCCATTCACATTTTCTTTTTTTTGCCAATCTCTCCAACATCTTGTAGTTGACATGCCCGAGCTTTTGATGCCACACCTCAGCATCACTTAGTTGAGATAGTTTGCAAAACACATCACCGTTGACTTGGTAGCAATTGCCGAAGTCCTTTGACCAGTAAGACTACATGCATGCTCTCGTCATAAACTTCGCACTTTTCATGAGTGAACTTGACACTGAACTCACCATCGCAGAGTTGGATAATACTTATAAAGTTCGTAGCTTTGCAATCCCAGGAACATGAATGTTTCATTGGCCGATGATTTGGCCATTTGCACCTCCACAATACTTCACCTTTCCTACTTCAAACTTAACAATATTTGAGGGAAGATCTTCTGAGCAAGCCGTATATTTAGAGCATCTGCTATAGAAACACTGTTTTGCATGTAATTGTGGTATTTTTCTCGTGGTTTTAATTAAGTTTCAGTGTTGTTTATAGTGGTTTCAAGTCGAGTTTCATTAGGTTATTAGGTTAATTTCTCGTTTTGTTGTTTTTAGCGTTTCTTTTTGAATTTATACTTAATATGGGTAAATGGGTTCAATTAATTTTTGGATAGATGTTATTTTTGCTAGATTCCAACAAAAAGGCCAAAAGAAGGTAAAAACTGGCCCTTGGATCAATTTGGCTCGAGCCAAGCCGGTCCCGCGCGCAGCTGCTCGGCAGTTACCGAACGTTGCCATGCCTGTCGAGCACTGTCGATGCTTGCGCGCCACGCCTGTCGAGCCCTACCTAGCGCTGCCGAGAACACCTGGCGAGAGCTGTCTGTCGACTGCCGAGCTATCGATCGACTATCGAGCAGTCGAATCGACTGTCGAGAGCTGTTGATCGACTGCCGATCAGTTGAATCGACTGCTCAACAGTGAGTTTCTGCTCACGCCCATCAAGCTGAAGGCAATCGATCGACTGCTGTGCCAGTTGATCGAATGCACCACCGAGAGCTGCCGAGCACGCCCGCCCATCCCCGCCAACAGTGTTCGGCCATGCCCACAAGTTCCTACAAGGACCTAGCGCCGAGTCTAGCTCGGCCAATACCGAGCCAATCGAGACCAACACCGCATTTTAAAATACTTGAGCCTGACCGCATTTTGAGCGTGCATAAGTGCATAGACTTTTCAAAAATTATTTCTATATATTGTAAAATGGTACTTGAATTGGAATGTTTTAAATTTTTGACAAATGTTTATAAGTAGGTACACTACTCAACCAATTTATAAGATAAGCAAAACGAGAATATAACACAAATAAGGATAACGAAGAGCAAACACAAAATTCACAAGTTTTAGTTTTCCCCGGCAACGGCGCTAAAATTTTTATTCGAACTTTTATGTACCTACTTATAAATATTTTTCAAATTTTAAAAGATCGCCCGCAAGAGAACGGGATCGCGTGTAGATTGATAAATTGACTAAAGTCATCTCTCAAAGAAAACTAGATTCGAAAGTGTTTCTTGTGTTTATTTTTAACGAATAAGAAATAAAAATAAAAATATAATATAAACAAATAAAAACAATAAATTGATTTAAATGAAGAATAATAAAAATCAAGGTTTTTGAAAGGATTTAAGAAAACAAGGGTTCTAGATTTTCGATTTGTCTCCACGATCTCTTGGGAAAACTCAATTGATGGTTCACAACAAATCTAGGTTCTAGACCCATTAGATCTAGCCAAAAAATCTCATCAATACCATCAACAATAAACCCACAATCATCATCAACAATTTGAATATGATACAATTCATCATCATACATGGGGGTTTTTGTTTTGTTGAAGATTAATTATTAAACTATCAAGCATGAATTTAAAAGCATGAAAATTAATTAAACTAAATTAAACGAAAAGAAAACTTACTAATTAAATTGATGAATTTGCAGCGTTTTGATGGTAGAAAACTTGAATCTAAATTATCTAAAAGCTAATCTAAATTAATCTAAAGCTACAAATCTAAATCTAAGAATTTTGAAGAGAAACTAAGAACAACTCGGCACTCGTTTGGGGTTGGCAATCCCTAGGAGGCCTTAGAAACCCTAGGAATAAGTTTAAAGTGTCTAAATACAGTTTAGGTAACTTAGAAAATTGGATTTATGGGGTAGTATTTAAAGATTTTTGAAAAACTTGAAAAGGAAAGTTTTTATGTCGGTTCTGGGCACTTAGCGGTAGCGTTATCGGTAAGGTAGCGGTAGGATAACCGTTATAAAAATCTATCGCTAGTTCTTCATTTTTGTACTTCTGCACTTCGACAACGGTTCTGGGTAGCAGTAAGTAACCATTATAGATAGCGGTATCTACTAGCGGTAGCAGCTACCGCTAGTGCACCGTTAGCTTCTCTTCCTTCAACGATTCTATAACGGTTCCAGAAGTAGTGGAATACCGTTATAGATAATGTCAGCTACTAATTCTTGCAACTTGTTCACCGGAAAGCTCGATCTTTGACTCCCGATCATCATACTTCATTCTTTACGTGCTGAACTCTTCCGGTTACTTAGCTATAAGGTGAAAAACAACAAAATATCACTTAATTGCATCAATCTAGATCAAAAAGTGGTAAAATAAGCTAGAGGTACAAATATACGAATTTAAGCTCAAATTACCCACTTTATACCAAAAACAATGAGAAAAACTAAGTAAAATACTACTAAAAATAAGCACAAATACGTGTTAATCAACTACCCCACGCTTTATTGGTTTGTCCGTCCTCAAACAAAAAAATTATTTCAAAGTATAACAAGAAAGAAAATCAGTTCAAGCAATGAGTCATGTCGTGCTAAATACATAATTTTGAAAATATAGATACATGTCACGCAACTTCAAACACTCCACCCTTATTACATTGTCTCTCCAAAAACAAAATCATGCATCCTCTCAATAGGGTAATATATAGGGGTGTTCCCTCAAAATCACTCAAGCATTGCTGCATAGGACATGTATACACTGAAATCATACAAATACATGCACAATAAATAAGAACGGAAAATCAATCTCTTTTCAATCGCAGATTAAGTGTGTTATCAAATAAGAATCGGAAAATGTCTTTTCGGGTTGTAATGCAAGGCTCTTTGGACGGGTATGGAATATATAAGTCGTGTGGCTAACTCAAGATCTAACGTGATCAATAACTCACTCAACCTAATTTAATCACGAAGTAAGTTGCTTCACCTCATTCAAAATAAAATAAAATAAAATAAAAATTCACTAAACACTCATAACATAACCTTTAAATATAGGCTATTTCTCAACTCGGTACTCTTAAACCGACTTGAATCTAAAACCACTTAAATAATCTAGAAGCTTATGATATGCTTCTTCTTCAACACAACTCTTGCCTCTTGAACATTAGGCTTCATAAATAAACAATAAAACTCAAGACTTAATAAAGCGCATAGGCAATGACTTAACTTTACTCAACTAGACTCACCATCCTTGTTTATTATTTTTTTTATTTTCTCCCTTATTATTTTTTTATTTGGTATTTTTCTTCTTTTTTTTTCCGGATGGTAGCCCTAAATTACAAAAATTCATGAAATCGTAAATTCCTAATAAAATTCTCAAAAACACTAATAACCAATAAAATAACGAACTCCTACCCCACACTTTTAATGGGTTAATAGGGGTCAACTTAATAAAATCACTCAGTGCTATAGGCATGGATAATTTGGCTAGGATTGGCTCATTCGGAATTTATAGGGGCTAAAATATGTGGATATGGCAGAAATAGTTTTTTTTTTTCTGTGCCTTACCGTCATCTTCAAAGTCAACTACACACAACGGTTTCAAAGAGATATCAAAACTGAAACTTATTCAAGCACATGCAAAGATGATAATCGCTCAGGCTACTCACAGGCTTTTTGCATGAAAAAGTTTTGAATTGACGCTGCTTTTAAAGTTTTGCGAAATCAATTGCGTCCAAGTACCATTTTACAATATATAGAAATAATTTTTGAAAAGTCTATGCACTTATGCACGCTCAAAAGACAAGAACCTCAAATCAAACTTAATTAACTTCGTCAGGGAAGCCATACAAACACAATTCGGCACGGAAATAGCAATCAATCACGTAAAATATTATCTACTAATTTTTTTTAAATTGCACAATTTTTCAAATATAAATCACAACTCAACCAATTTATAAGTTAAAACTAACTCTTACAACTTATAAGTCGTAGAAACAGAACTCCAATTCCCCTGCAACGGCGCCAAATTTTATTTTTTTTTGAACTTTTGTGTAACTACTTATAAAGATTTGTAAAGAATATAAAAGCTCGCCCGCAAGAGAACGAGATCGCTTGTAGGTTTATAAGTTAACTCAAGTCGTCTCTCAAGGAAAACTAGGCTCGGAATACCCTTTTGTGTTTGTTTTTCACAAATAAGAAATAAAAATAAAATTCTAATCTAAACACATAAAAACAATAAATTGGTTTAAACGAAGGATAATTAACTCAAGGGGTTTTTGAAAAGTTTTAAGAATCAAGATCTAAGAATTAAGAAAACTAAAGCAATTATATTAAATCTAAAGATTATCTACGCTATGAACTAATTAATTTAAATCTAAGATTATTTAAATTAAGAATTAATTATCTAAATCCTAATATTAATTTATCTAAGAACAATTGGATCTTGAAATTATTATTCTAAAAGAAAATTAATTAAAATATTTTAAAACGATTTAAGCAAACTTGGGTTCTAAAGTTTCGATTCGTCTCCACGATCGTTTGGGAAGACCCAATTGATGGTTCACAATGAATCTAAGCTCTAGACCCATTATATCTAGCCAATAACAATCAACATATTAACCATCTCAAGCTCAAAGCAATCAAAATTATGATTCTTCATGGAAATAATAATTATTAATTAAATTAATTAAAAGCATATTAAATTAAAGAGCTTCGAAATTAAATACTTACTAATTAAACTAAGACGAACTGCAACGTTTTGGTGGTCCTTTATTACAAACTTTTCATAAATCACTGATAAAAAGTCCAAAACACTAAATAACCAATAAAAATAACGAACTCCTACCACACGCTTTTAATGGTTGTAGGAGTCGACTCAGAAATACTCATGGCTAATGGAAATGGATTATTTGGCTATGATGGGCTCATTCAGAATTTATAGTGGCAAAAATATATAGATATGGCCGGAAATAGGGTTTTTTTCTGTGCCTTAACCTCATTTTCAAAGTCAACTACACACAGCGGTTTCAAAAAGATATCAAAACTGAAACTTATTCAAGCACATGCAAAGATGATAATAACTTAGGCTACTCACAGGATTTTTGCATGAATTTTTTTTAAATTGATGCTGCTTTAAGGTTTTGCGAAATCAATTACGTCCAAGTACCATTTTACAATATATAGAAATAATTTTTGAAAAGTTTACGCACTTATGTACGCTCAAAAGACAAAAGCCTCAAATCTAATCTTAGTTAACTTCGACAGGCAAGCTATATAAACACAGTTCAGCGCGGAAATATCAATCAATCACGTAAAAAAAATTAAAAATTGCACAATTCTTCAAATATAAATCACAACTCAACCATTACCCCCTCTAAAAACTCGACAATCCCCGGATTGCCATAAATGAATATAAGAAAATAATAGCAAGGGAGAAAGGGAATAAGAAAATATCCCTGAAAATAGTCGAGCGGCTCCAAAAATCTATCTTCAATAAACTCTCATTGTGAATCCCGTGTTTGGAAATGACTTGATTAACGTCCAGAAATATCAGCTTGATTGTCCTCAAATTTCCCGCAACTCTGCTACACTAGCGGTACCCATAGCGGTAGGGCAGTTCCGTTGGTTCCTATCGTTAATGCCCAGTGCAGTGTTAGCGGTAAGTGAACGTAGCGGTTGGTGCTACCGCTAATCTATCTTTGGCCTTTACCTGTAACTTCCCCAGCATCCTTTTTAGCGGTTGATATCATCGGTACTCGCCTGGACTGCTAACAGTAACTTCCAAGGGTAAGGAGTTACCATTAGGTAACCGGTAAGTTCCCAGTTTTGGCGAATTTAAAAAAAAAATAAAAAAAATTTGCACATCAACACCGCATCAACGTACCAAAGAATAGACACAACTAATAAAATAAAGTAAAAGAAAGAAAAATCAAAATAAAATCTAAGGAAAATAAATCAAACACTTGGGTTGCCTCCCAAGAAACGCTTGTTTAACGTCGAAAGCTTGACGCCTTCTACGGACAATGTTATCCCGGATCCAGAAACAAGTGACGATCATGCCATGCCTTAGTTTTCTCTAACAGTAAGCATGGGCGTTTATAATTCTCAAAGCGGGCACGGACAGAAAGTCGTAGAAACAGAACTCCAATTCGCTTTGGAGGTCGAATAAAACACTCTTGCCCACTCCCGCGTGCAGCTGCAGCACACGCCCGCCCATCCCCACTGATAGCGCCCGGCCACGCCCTCAAGTGCCTACCGAGACCTGCCGAGCCTGGCCACCCAGTTTCGCTCTTCATTTATGAATTTTGCCTTAGATCATAGATTTCTTGTTAGATCTTGTGAATCGTCCATGGAATCTAGGTGAGTGACACACCAAGACCATAGATCGAGTCCTTGATCGTTTTTATTTTGAGTCTTTCATATGCTTTATTTTGGTTTAAATTTTCATGCATAGTTTTAGGTTGAATCTTAGATCTACTCTTCGTTTCTTGTTATTTTTAGAAAAGATTTAAATTTTCACGTCAACTTTTATTGCTCTTTCTATAGGTGATTTCAATTTTTGCTAATTTGCATTCTTTAGAGTTTTATGATCATGCAAGCATAGTTGTACCTTAGGTCGCTCTAGTTATACTTGGTGAAACATTGCTTTTACTTGGATATTTCCATTATTGCTTTGCACTTTCAAGTTGGGCATTCGACCGAGGCATTCTACCTTCTTGCATTTTACATTTTCTAGTTAGTTTATTTTCATAGTTTCCATATATTTTTGTTTTCATTTATGTTTCAATATAAAAACACATTGATCCATATAATCGAAT
The DNA here is from genome assembly GCA_014905375.1 of Phtheirospermum japonicum. NCBI lineage: Eukaryota > Viridiplantae > Streptophyta > Magnoliopsida > Lamiales > Orobanchaceae > Phtheirospermum > Phtheirospermum japonicum. The sequence goes on along the minus strand of BMAC01000412.1, from coordinate 750,269 downwards.
CGAACTCCTATAATACCGAGCCAATGAACCTTTTATACCACTAAAAATTAAAAAACAAGTACCAAGCTCCAGGAATGTGGGGTTTCAGAGATGAATAGATCATGTTGCATTTGATCTCGTTCTTTTTGACCCAGACTTGTTTGACTCTGGTGTCAGTTTTGGTGTTAGGAACAGAAAAAACCATCACGAAACTCAACAGTCTGCTTCGCCCTTTTAAATTCACCTTGTTTACCAACAATCTTCCAGCAGAACAGTTGAATGTGACCTCGTTCATCACAGTGATGACACACGTATTGTCTTCTTCTTCTCTTGTGGCATTTGATCATCTTCAATGCTTGGCTTGATTCAGGCGTTTGTTGATCAGACTTGTATCCAATCTCGTGTTTTGATGAATCTGGGACACTCAAATCCAGAATTTTGTCAATCTTGGCCTTACCCTTGTTGAGGTTTGAGAAGGTTTCTTGGATCTTTTTCAAATCAGTCTCCAAACAGACAATTATATTTAGTTGATCATCCTCTTTTTCATTCAGTCTGTTCACCCTGATTGTAAGAGCCTTGACTTTGAGCAGTTCATTACCCTAGTTGGCAAATAATTCTTCATACTCAATTTTCAGCTTCTTGTATCTGTCAGGTGTTTCCTCAACTTATGCATTCAAGCACCAGGTGTTGGTTTTGGTGTTACCAACATGAATGTCGTCATCCCACACAACGTTAGCAAACAATGCTGGAACAATATTAGATGCGTTAGAATCGTTGTCCTCTTCATTGAACACTTTTACAATCAAGTTCTTCTTCCTCAGAGTATTTGCACATATATTTTTTTAATGTCCCCAAACATTACATTCATGACATTGAATTTCATTAAGATGATTTAGGGAACTAGAGGTCTTGGATTCTGAAGATGAAGACTATAATTTGTCAAGTGTACGTCCTGATGATTTTAGTGTTGGCATCTCTGGCTTGGATTTTGAATAAGACCCTCCAATGTTGTTTTTTCTCTTCAAGTTCTTGTTGAACCGTTGAGAAATAAGATACACTTATTGTTCCCCAAGTGTGGTAGTTTCAATCTTCTCTAATAGCTATCTCTGATCAATATCTTCATCGTCGTCAGAGTTAATGTCAAAAGTTAGAGAATCATTCTTCTCTTTTGAGTTAGAACCAAGATGTTCCATCTCAAACATTTTGAGAGAGCCTAACAATGCATCGAAGTCTAAATCATCTGTGTCCTTCGCTTCTTCAATAGCTACCACTTTGATGCTAAATTTCTTCGAAATCGATCTTAGTAACTCTCCCACAAGATGTAAGTTAGTCACACCTTCACCAAGTTCTTCGCACTCGTTAGCAATATCCGAGAGTCTCATAGCATATTCCATGATGGAATCTTTCTCGTCCATCCTCATTGACTCAAAAGTAGCAATCAACATCTTCAGTCTTGATTTGTTGACACTGTGAGTTCCTTCACACACCCTCTGCAACGCATTCTATGCATCTTTTTCCGACTCGCACTTTTTAATCACTTTATAGTAGCTTCAATCAACATAGACACCGAGAGTGTTGATGGTCTTGGATTTTAAGTTGGACAAGGCCATTTCATCAGCCGTCCACTCTTCTATCCTCCTGATGATGGTATCACCGTCAGCATCAGTAGTGCGTGATTTTTCCCATCCAACCAGTATGTTTCTCCATGCTCTTTCATATATGGTCTTGGTGTGCCACCTCATCCTTTGTTTCCAGTGAGAATAGTTCCTCTCCATTAAGGACCGGAGGTCGCGGATTCCCTTGAGCATCTATAGCGTCCTACACAGATAAGGATAAGTAAACTTAGTACGTCAAGTAACCTGCTCTAGATGTCAATTGTGAATTTGTAGGTCTATGGTTATTAAACAAGTATCAGTAAATAGATGTTAAGTCTTGTGTTAAGAACACCAAAATTGACACTAAACAGTATTAAAATAAAGCAGCGGAATAATTAAAAAGGACACAACAAATTAAATTTCGTTCCTAAGCAACGTGCTTACGAGTTGGGTATACAAACTCAAAAACTATATTACTTTAATTCGTTCAAGATCAAATACAAAATCATAAAGTAATATATAAAAATATTAGCATCAACACTTGATACTAAATACTTGTGGCCACGCTTGGGATGTTCTTCTCCACTGGTTACGCAACTTCAAAGATATACGAGTTTTGGATCGTGGCTTCAATTCTTTCTCGTGATTTCGTTCTCTTGTACTTTCGTTCTGTCGTGCTTCACGTCTTGTTTGCAGCATTAAAGTCAAGTGATTACATGACTACTTCTTGCCATAAATAGACAAGAGTCCTAAACTTGATAAACAAGTTAGCTAACCTAAAACTCTAACTAGAAAACAAAATAAAAACCGAATACAGTTTCCTAATATCTTGGGCCCAAGAAAGGCAAATAACAACAAAAGGAAAATAAGAAAACTGCCGTCAATAAAATTCCCAACAGTATTATAAATTGATATGATAGTTTCAAATAAATATATAACAAAGTATCACAAATTATAGTAAAAGTATCATAACTTGACTCAAAATACCACAACTTTAGGTATTATTATACATAATATAGTTTATATAAAAGTATCACAAATTGGAATAAAAGTATCATAAATTGAGTTAAAAGTATCAAAAATTTTAGCTGCAAATACTGCATATTATAGTTCAATATATTAAAAATGTAGTAAAAAAATTAGAAAATATGTGATACCTTAACTATGTTTTGTGATACATTATCAACCTTTTATGATACTTTTAACTGAATTTATAATACTTTTATAGCATTTTGTGATACTTTTACTATAATTTGTAATATTTAATATAAAACTATAATATTATCTTTGTCTAAATTTTTTAATTAATAGTATTATAGTATATCGACTATAAGAGTATTACAAATGTGATTAAAAGTATCACAATTTCAAGTGACAATATCACTCAGAAGTTTATAATTTTGTATTGAAGCATTACAAAAATTTATAATATTACAAATCTCTAATATTTGTTTTCTAGTTTTACATCTAATTATTATAATTATTATTATTATTATTATTATTATTATTATTATTATTATTATTATTATTATTATTATTATTATTATTATTATTATTATTATTATTTTATTGTTGGTTTTGGTTTAGTTTTTATGAAAATATTACAGATTGTAGTAAAAGTATCACAAATTCAAGTAAATGTACCACAAAATATCGTTAAAGTATCACATAATTATATATCTAATTTTTCACAAATTTCTTTTTTCATTATATGTATTTAAAGTATCACAAGAAATAGTTAACGAATCAAAAAATATAGATAAAGTATCGCAAGACATAGTTCAAGTATTACATGTTTTTTATGCTTGATTTCTAATTTCTCATCTATATATATATATATATATATATATATATATATATATATATATATATATATATGTGTGTGTGTGTGTGTTTGTATGTGTGTGTGTGTATTTACAATAAGTTAATAAAGTATCATAAAATATTACCAAAATCCCACAATTTGAACTAAAAGTATCACAAATTTTTATCAAATATCACTTAAAAAATATTATAGGTATGTATAGTAGTATTACAAATACAATTAAAAGTTAAAAGTGTCATAGTTGTAGGTAATAAATAACCTCTTTAAATTATTATAGTCGTGTATAAAAGTATTACAAATGGAATTAAATGTATCATAATTAAAATACAAAAACTCTTAATTAAATGTATAGTTCCTACATGTTTCCACTATCACAAGTGATATGACCTGGATGAGTAGACCTGGATTGGGGTAGATTTGGTCAAGGGTCATTGGGGAAATGCCCGAGAGCCAGACCAGCTCTGTCCCTGTGAGGTCCTGAACTGACTTCCTCATAATGGATAGAGTCTGACCTGTCTTGCTCCCTTGGGGTCCTGAGTTGACTTCCTCGAGAAGGTCAGGACAACAGATGGAAATGAGCAAAAGATTACCTTAGCTCTGGATAATCCTGGTCTTATTTAAGATCATGGATGAGCTGAGTCAGGAAGAGCATCCTGACCTGATCTGAATCTGCTGCAAAGGATTATAGGAGAGCAGGCCTAGGGAAGGTCTGGTGCCTTGATCTCCCAGAAGGGAACAGGTGGACCACTTGTCATAATTGGTTGCACAACGGCCCAAGATTCGCGGTCTTTGTTTCCGAGATCACGGATGGGGTCCCCACTGGGAAAACTATAAATACCTTAGTCTCAAGGCTGAGAAAGGTATGTCATTCTTACGCACTCTTTTCCTTGCTCACTGAAATACTCCATACGCTTATCTGACTTAAGCACCAGAGAGGTTTCCACCGGAAAACCTCCGGTGGTCCTTTTCTGACGTGTTTGTGGGTGCTGGTCAGGTTCGTTTTAGGTGAAGGTTTGATCTCAGGCGTGTTCAAGTTTTTCGGGTGAAACAATTGGCGCCGTCTGTGGGAAAAATCGTTCAAAGCTAAGACGTGAGAATAAGACATGGATTCGGCGGGGCTCCAGCAAAATTTGGTGGCAGATTTAGGTGGTACACCTAGCTCTGCCACACCGTGGGGTATGCCAAAATCCACGGGACCATCGGCGACCGAGCCAACAAAGACAAGGCTATCAGAAACAGCCGGGACAAGCGTGACGCAACCCCTTGGTGGATCTGCACAAGCTAACGGTGGACCGATGAATGATGCCTTTCTCAGGAAATTGTTTGATCTCATCGATAAGGCTGTGGAGGTAGCTGTCGAGAGGAAGTTCGCAGAATCCTCGATGCCCCCGTCTAAAGCGCCCCCGTCCCAGACAGTCCCGCCGCCGGAGACAGATCCACTGCGCGCCCAGCGCACGGTCCGGACTCCTCTCTAGGACGAGAAAGAGAATTTTTCCGCTTCTGCAAGTGAAACTTCAAGCCAAACCAACCCGGACCTCACTGAGCAAATGCAAAATCTGCAAAAAGAGGTCAGGGAGTTCAAAAGGAAGATGGCTAGCACAAGTGTGGTGCCAAAACGGAGGGATATGCCGTTTATGGATGCGGTTATGCGCGACGATGTGCCGGCCTCTTACAGATCTATGGTCTTCTAATACAATGGGACAACAGACCCGTGGGATCACCTGAGCCGATTTGATATTGCGGCGACTTTGCACAAGTTCTCCGATGCAGTCATGTGCTGAGTCTTTCCAACGACCTTTAAAAAATCGGCTCAGCTCTGGTTCATCCAGTTGTTGCCACGCTCTATCAGCAATCTCGAGGAGTTTAGCTCGGCACTCTTGCACCAGTTTACTAGCTGCAAGAAGTAAAAGAAGTGCCGTTGGAATTATTCAGCCTCAAGCAAAAGGAAAATGAAAGCCTACGTGCGTACATCAACTGATTCACAAACGCGAAACTCGAGGTACCATCAGCCTCGGAAGAGCTCTTGGTTAACGCGTTGGCACAGGGGCTCAGGAGAGAAGAATTTTTCCAGTCGCTGGTCATGAAGCCAGTGCTGAAATTCGGAGAGCTCTTGGAAAGGGCATAAAAATATATTCACTTAAAGGAGGCTTTAAAGATTAAGGAAGAGGGAGATAAGAAGAGGGATAGACCGGACAGGGAGGAAAGGGCGCCGTTGGAAAAACCAAGGCCAGATCTTGCAGGGGGACGACCTCGCTTCGACAGGAACACACCCTTTGCGACACCTCAGGGGGAGATTTTGCAAGCAATAGAAAGGCACCCTGATCTCAAATGACCTAAAACTTACTCCCAAAAGCCACGAAAAGAACGATCCAACCGATTATGCAAATACCATAACGAGTATGGTCATGACACAGATCAGTGCATTCATCTGAAGGATGAATTAGAAATAATGGTGCAGGCCTGGCATCTAAAAGAGTATGTGCGGATGAGAAAAGAGGAGCCCAGGTCTGACTCACGTAGACGCGATTATCCTCAAGGAAACAGACAGGGACGAGACGATGGGAGGCGGAGTGACCAATCCCAGTCATACGAGGGGAAATTCTAATGATCACAGGAGGTGAGTGGGACGAAAACTCTAGACGAAGCCAAAATAGCTATGTTCGAGCTGCGAAGGACCTGGTCAGGAAATCATGAGAGGTGGGACAGCTAGCCCCAATTCAAAGCATATGTTTTGGATCAGAGGATGAGAATGGCATCTTGGCTCCTCTCATGGGTGCCTTGGTCATAACAGCCTTGATTGCAAATTATAATGTGAGGCGAGTATTTGTGGATACTGGGAGCTCGGCCGATATCCTATTCTATGATTAGAAAATTAAAACCGGATGTGGAAATGGAGGAGGTGACAACTTCGTTGGTAGGATTTCCAGGGGGAGCTTTGAAGCCTTTAGGGGCAGTAAGGCTTTTGGTAACCTTGGGGGAAGAGCCATATAGGATAACCAAGACAGTGCGGTTCCTTGTAATGGATGCACCTTCTTCATACAATGTTATGATGGGACGACCCTCCTTGAGCCAATTCCAGGCGGTGATCTCAGTATACCATATGAATTTGAAGTTTCCTGCTCATGATGGAACAGGTGAGGTTAAGGGTGATCAGTATACATCTAGACAAACATACGTCGAGTGTATCCGGCGTAACGAAGAAGAAAGACAGTGTAAGAGAGCTAGGACGAAGAGCGTGACGCCAGAGCTAGCTTAGCGAGAGGAGAATTTGATGATGGTAGAGGTGGTACCGGGGGATGATAGTAGGGTTATGAGGGTGGGAACAACCCTAAGCCCATAAATTCTAGTAGACCTGGTCCAATTTTTAAGAAGCAATGCTGATGTCTTTGCATGGTCTCCTCAAGATTTAATAGGAATAGATCAAGCAGTTGTCCATCACCACCTCAATATCAGCCCTAGAGAAAAGCCAATTAAGCAGAGAAAGCGCAACCTTGGACCTGAGAAGGAGGCAATCATCGAAGCTGAAGTTGAGAAATTGCTGAAAGCTAAGCACATCCAAGAAATACAATTCCCCGAGTGGATCTCCAACGCAGTGTTGGTCCCCAAGACCACAGAAGATTGGCGTATGTGCATAGATTTTAGGGATCTTAATTGGGCCTTCCCTAAGGATCACTATCCTTTGCCAAGGATAGACCAATTGGTTGATTCCACATCTGGATGGGAGCTGTTAAGCATGATGGACGCCTCGCAAGGTTGCCATCAGATCAGGCTAGCGGAGGAGGACTTGAAGCGGGTCAGTTTTATAACCCCGAAGGGAACCTACTGCTATGTGGTTATGCCATTTAGGCTCAAGAATGCAGGCGCCACGTATGAGCGATTGGTGGATAAGATGTTCAAAACCCAGCTGGGAAGAAGAATGGAGGCCTATGTCGATGATATGTTATTCAAGAGCGTGAAGGCATCCTCGCATGTGGATGACCTAAAGGAACCCTTCGACACTTTGATAAGATACAGGATGAAGCTCAATCCCAAAAAGTGTGCATTAGGGGTCAGAGCTGGTAAATTCGTGAGGTATATGGTCAAAGAAAAGGGAATAGAGGCCAACTCGGAAAAAATTAGAGCCATCATGGACATGCAAATTCCAAGAAACGTCAAAGAAATGCAGTGCCTAGAGGGCCGAATTAATGCTTTGATTAGGTTTGTCTCGTGCTCAGCTGAGAAAAGCTTTCTATTCTTCCAGGCCTTGCGTAAGAAAGCTCAATTTGAGTGGAGTGATGAGTGCGAGGAAGCATTCAGGATGTTGAAAGAGCACCTGGACTTCATGCAAGAGATGACCAGCCCTCTTGAGGAAGCACGATAATGGATGATCTACACAGACGGCTCTGTTAGCAACCTTGACTGTGGTGCAGAGATCGTATTGATAGACCTGGAAGGGGCCACTACAGAGTATGCGGTGCGCATGAATTACCTTCTCTCCAATAACGCCGCAGAGTATGAGGCCCTGTTGAGAGGAGTCGTGATGGCGAGAGATTTGGGGGCAGATCGGATATGCGTGTGAGTAGACTCGCAACTGATATGCAAACAAATAAGAGGAGAATTCGAAACTAGGGAGGAACATCTGCAGAGATATTTGGCATTGTTTCATGAGCTGGCTAATAACATGAACACTTTTGTAGTCCATCAAATCCCCAGAGAAGAAAATGGTCGGGTTGATTATCTAGCTAAGATAGCCAGCTCAGCTGAGGATTGTTAAGAGAGAGTGATCACTCTGTTGATGGTAGACCAGGAATTCGGGGAAGAGCAAGTATGCTCAGTGGGTCTAAGAGAGGATTGGCACTCTCCTATCAAGACATATCTGGAAAAGGGAGAGCTTCCATAAAAAAAGAAGGAAGCAGTGAAGGTAAGAACCCGATCAACCCGATTTTGTTTGATTAAGGGAGCAATTTTTCGAAGGGGATTTGAGCGACCTCTGTTACGGTGTCTCAGTTTAGAAGAGGGCACCCATGTCCTTAAAGAAATCCATGAGGGTTGATGCGGCAATCATATGGGAGCGAAGGCCCTGGCCAGCAAGATAGTGAGGGCTGGCTATTTCTGGCCGATGCTGCGGAAAGGGGCTGAGGACTTTGTTAAAGAATGTGAGAAATGCCAAAAGATGTCCCCCTTAACTCACCAACCAGCAGAAGAGCTTATGACGATGAGCTCTCCCTGCCCCTTTGCAAAATGGGGTATAGCTCCTGGTCAGACCATTTCCAATGGCCCCAGCCCAGAAGAAATTTTTGATCTTAGCCATTGATTACTTCAGCAAGTGGGTAGAGGCCGAGGCTCTGGCAAAAATTACTGAATAGGTAGTGATGGGTTTCATTTGGAAAAATATTGTGAGTTAGTTTGGCATTCCAAGGATCATGGTCTCGGATAATGGCACCCAGTTCATGGGGGCTAAGATTAGAGCTTGGTGCGTTAAAATGAAAATTGAGCAACAATTCACATTTGTTTACCACCCGCAAGCGAACGGTCAAGTTAAGTGACCAACCGCATCCTTGTCCAGGGAATCAAAACACGCTTAGAGAGATCGGGAGGTAAATGGGTGGAGGAGCTAAGTTCAATACTCTGAGCTTATCGTACTAACCCTAAAGAAAGCACGGGCAAAACCCCCTTCATCTTAGTATACGGCATGGATGTCGTATCCCTACAGAGATCAACCTTGAAACCCACTGAATATAGAACTTTGATGAAAATAAAAAAAACGCACTAGTACGAGACGCACTGGACTTAATTGAAGAAAAAAGAGATCAGGCAGCGGTCATGATGGAGCATGTACAAGGACGAATTCGGGCAGCGTATAACAAAACGGTTCGGAAGAGATATTTCCAGGTAGGAGACCTGGTTTTGCGAAAGGATGATCTGGGAAGAACATAAGGAAAGGTTTATGCCACATGGCAAGGGCCATTTCGAGTCATGAAGGTTTTTGCTGGCGGTGCTTATAAGCTAGAACAGATGGATGGAACCGAGATACCTCGCTTACGGAAATTCTACGTGTAATGTGGTTTTTCCGAGATTTATTTATACAATGATAATGCAGGTTCATTCTTATTTTCAAAATAATTGATCTCTCTAAATCCAGGATTGGCTAAGAGCGGATACCCCGTTTTCTTGGCCTGATTGTCAGTTTAAGCCAGGATTGGCTAAGGGCGGATGCCCCATTTTCCTGACCTGATTGTCAGTATTAGCCAAGATTGGCTAAGGGCGGCTGCCCCATTTTCCTGACTTGATTATCAGTTTAAGCTTGGACTGGCTAAAGGCAGCTGCCCCATTTTCCTGACCTGATTGTCATTTTAAGCCAGGATTGGCTAAGGGCGGATACCCCAATTTGCCTGACCTGATTGTCAGTTTAAGCTAGGATTGGATAAGGGCGGATGCCCCATTTTCCTGACCTGATTCTCAGTTTAAGCCAGGATGGCTAAGGTCGGATGCCCTATTTTCCTGACCTGATTGTCAGTTTAAGCCAAGATTGGCTAAGGGCGGATGCCCCAATTTGCCTGACCGGATTGTCAGTTTAAGCCCGGATTGGCTAAGGGCAGATGCCCCATTTTCCTGACCTGATTGTCAGTTTAAGCCAGAATTGGCTAAGGGCGGATGCCCCATTTCCCTGGCCTGATGGTAAGTTTAAAGTCCGAATTGGCTAGGGGTGAAAACCCTAATTTGCTTAGTTTGATTGAACAGATACGGCAAGAATTAGCTAAAGATTGGCCAAAAACTTCGATGAAAATATTCTTGCATTCATCACAAAATTTCTGGCAATACAAGAAAAGGAAAAATGCATACGCCTTCTTTTACGTATGGAAAACTAGCAAATTTGATTACAAGTGCAAAAAAGAAACAAGAATAAAAATTCAGAAAAGCCCAGAAAACATCTATCCATGGGAAGCAGAAGCCCTCCGATCAGAATCTAGAACTCGGCGGACGCGCCAAAGAATGTGCTCGGTCTCATGGTAGTGTTGGCGATACTTGTCGGCTCGCTCGGAGATGGCATGATCCTCGCTGGCGGCGACGGTCAGCCAGTTTACCGATTTCGTCAAGTCAGCCTTTTCCTCCTGTAGTTGACTATTCAGCTAGCAGAGCTCGGCCCTCTCTCGCTTGTAATGGCGCTTCTTCTGTCTTTTCCTCTCCAGGAGCTGGCACATGTACGTGATTTTTTCCCAGAGGGCGGACAGTTTGTCCGCGAGTTTGAAATTTTCGGCTCCCTTCATAATATCAAGTTCTTCAAGCAAGGAAGGAGAATCCATTGTGAAAATTGAAGGACAACAAATCATAAGTGAGCATATATAAAGAAAAATGAGGCACGTGCCTTGGAAAAGAAAGTACTAGGATTTCCGGAAAACCAGGAAACCCTAGAATACCAAAAGTCATTACAAGACAAAAAGTTATTATAAGTCAAAAATTGTTCTGAATGCAAGTACGTAAAAAACAGACCAGCCACACAGGCAAACAAACAGGTCTTTCCGAAGAAGGAGAGCGCAACCCTAGAGCCATCCAGCTCTTCCGCAAGCTGCTCCACGATTTCTTCTGCCAAGGCCCCTGGGGAAGCCCCACACGGCAGCTCACCCAGACCGACGAAGGTGGGGGAAGGAGTGGATACAGGAAGAGCCAAGGTAAAAGACTGGTCTGGCTGAGGCTGCTCTGGCTCAGTAAGGCAAAACGTGGTGAGGACATGCTCGGAAAATTCAGCCACTCCAAGCTTATGCAGGCGATCTTGTTCGGAAGCATAAGTAAAGGAGGTCGGCTCGAGAGTTGTCTTCAGAGGCAGGTCCCTGTCGAAAGGAAGGCCGGGGTGGTCCGAAGCCCATTTTGCCTGTGCGTCCAGACCGAAATGGTAGTAACCCATGGCCTTGGGGACAAGCAGCTTATAGAGCTCCTCTGAACCCAGGAAGGCTTTCTGAGTTATCTCCCAGTCATGTTGAATCAATTTTAGACCCTTTTTAGAGTTTAGAGATTCGGTCTCCCTTCCTTCCTAAGCTCTTGCAAAAATGCCATCAGCCAAGCTCCTAGCCTCCTCCAGAGCCTCATCTCATGCCTCACTACGTGCCATCTCCACTGTCTTCGCTTCCGTCTTCTTCACCTCGGCCAGCTCATCCCCCAACTCCTTGGCCAGGACACGAAAGCGCTGCTCCTTCTCCTGCAGTGCCTTGTTCTCCTTAATCAAGTCGGACTGCATCATTGAGCCCATGGCCCTAGTAGCCAAAATGGCCTTCTTAGCATCCGCCTCATCATAAGGAAAAAGGTTAGAACATAAAAGATATAGAAGAGAGAAATATAAAGGAAAGAAGAGTCTACCTGAGCTTCATCTTGGCAGCATGACTCTAGGAGCTCATGGTCAGTCATTTTCTCAAGAACCCGCCGGTCCGAGGATGGACATTGACCACGCATGAACTGAAGGGCCACCTCTCCTGGGCACTTCAGGACTGATGTATGAATGAAGAGGTCGGTGTTGAGGGTGGTTGGCGCCGTGACTGTGGGGGTGCGTCTGCTCTGGGTGGGTCTAGGTGTCTTGACCAGGGGAGTGTCATCCTCTTCAGACTCGGAAGCAGGGGCTACTGCTGCTGCAGGGCGAAGAGGAGCCCGGGGAGGACTGGGGCCCTGGACCATAGGAGAGGAAGAGGAACCCACTTCCTGAGTCCTCGGTTCTGGAGTAGCCTCTGTTCCCTGTTGGCGAGCTGCGATCATCTTGCGCATCATACTTGCTGAAAAAGAGAAAGAGAAAAAAGAGGATTAGGCATTTACAAAAAGTAAAGACGAAAGACTAACCAGGATAAAAAGGATTTTACCAATTTCACGAGTCGGAGGGCCCGTCTCTGCTCGCTCGTTGAAAAAATCCAGAACAAAAGGTAAAAGGAGTTTGGGATATATGAAGAGCGTTCTCATTAAGGGTTGAGATTATCTTTTTCAGTCGAGGAGACATGTCTCCCATGGACAAATGTGGTTGAGAAGGTATCTTATCAATAGGTTTGGGGTCAAAACCCCAATCTCCATCATAGTATACAAACATGAATTTCTTCCTCCAAGCCTTGTTGGGGGAAGGGAGCCCATACAAGAAATGAACTCCAGGTCTGGTGCTTAGGTAAAATCAGCCAGGATGGGAACTCTTAGCTTGATCGAGCTGGTAAAAAGTATGAGCTTTAGGTTCCAGCCCAGCATACCGCATAGCCAAGTTATACCCTACAATAATCCTAAAAGAGTTGGGGGTAAACTGGAAAATAGGAATTTTGTACAATTCGGTAATCTCCAACATCAAGGGGTTTATGGGTAGACGCAAACCAGCTTGAAATTGATCGGCGTAGAAAGTTAGGCGGTCGGCCGGTGCTTGACATGCCAGAACGCGCGCCGGAGGGCTATATGGATCAAAATTTTCAGGGAGTTTATATTTATAACGAATTTCCTCAACGGGTTTATCGCTGAGGATGGAGATGAATTTTGGATGATCAGGGATATGTGGAGGATATTCCAGCGACGACGAAGAGGAAAGGGTAGATGCCGCCACCGCCGCCGCCGCCGAATGGGAAGACGGAAAAGATGAAGGGGTTAACGCCGTCGAAAGAGAAGGATTGGCGGGAAGGGAATCGGAGGAAGAAGATGAAGTTGACATTATTGGAAAAGTAATATGAGATTGAGAAAGTACCTTGTAGATGAAGGTGGTCAGAAAAACAGGAAGCTTGAAGTTACTGAATCGCTAGAGAGAAACAGGGCACGGGAGTGTTTTGAGAAAGTGAAAAGTGAAGAAGAGAGAGAGAGTAGCGAGAATAAAAGATAATAAGATAATTTCAAAAAACGAAAATCGAGTAAAAAGCGGGATTTGATGGGATCCTCGCATTTAATGCTTGTCAGATAAACAGTACCCTAGGCGGTGAGCTGGAGCGCCAACCGTTGCCAAGTAGGGCAAACGTCGCTGACCTGCCAGTAGTACAGTACTCGAGGAGACGTGCGGATATGGTAACAGTCTCTGTATATGTACCATCTCAATAACGCCAATAATTAGCCCTTGTCATAAGGCGGATTTTTCGGGATCTGAACAGACAAGGAAAATTGGAAGGACGTGTGTGACTTTAATCACTTCTCAAAAGAAACCCTAAATTTTTTTTATAGATCTGCCCCAACTATTTAGAGGGGGAGGAGTTGATATGACCTGTATTGGGGTAGATCTGGTCAAGGGTCCTTAGGGAAACGCCCGAGAGCCAGACCAGTTCTGTCCCTGTGAGGTCCTGAACTGACTTCCTCAGGATGGATAGAGTCTGACCTGTCTTGCTCCCTTAGGGTCCCGAGTTGACTTCCTCGAGAAGGTCAGGACAACAGATGGAGATGATCAAAAGATTACCTTAGCTCTGGATAATCCTGGTCTGATTTAAGATCTTGGATGAGTTGAGTCAGGAAGAGTATCCTGACCTAATCTGAATCTTCTGCAAAGGATTATAGGAGAGCATGCCTAGGGAAGGTCTGGTGCCTTGATCTCCCAGAAGGGAATAGGTGGGACCATTTGTCATAATTGGTTGCACAACGGACCGAGATTCACGGCCTTTGTTTTCGAGATCCCGGATGGGGTCCCCACTCTTTTCCTTACTCACTGAAATACTCCATATGCTTATCTGAGTTAAGCATCGGAGAGGTTTCCACTGGAAAACCTCCGGTGGTCCTTTTCTGACGTGTTTGTGTGAGCAGGTCAGGTTCGTGTTAGGTGAAGGTTTGATCTCATGCATGGTCAAGTTTTTCGGGTGAAACAAAGCATGATTAGTAAAAATCACTCGCTCAAGAAGCTTGTCTTTGAACCGAACACCAATAATATCAACCACAGCGAGTCCCTTACATCCAAAACTAGCGAATGAACATTATATGATTGATACTTACATATCATCATCTGATCAACACGAATGTATCAGCCTTGAATCAGGTCGGACAGAATGTGAGATCCTCTAAATTACTCTGCCTCTAATTTTTCTTCCTTCCCATCTCTCACTATCCAAATTATTATCTTCCTCTCAATTCTGAAAAACCCTCATATCCCAACTCCAATATTTATCCAACACCAGAATAAATAAACACAAAAGAAAAGAAAAAAAAAAACCAGCAAAAGCAAATCTACCTTTGATCGGCTCAAGTCTGGGTTCCACGGACCAAATTGATACCAAAACCAGAAACTGCACAGAGTGAGGTAAGTGTTTTGCATGCATCTGCAGGCACATTGGCATAAGTCTTGACCATAATGTTCAGGCCAGACAAAGTTTATCCCAATTTAGCATCTTGGTGAATACGTCCAACTGGTGATATTCAAGATCTCAAACTAGGGTAGGCTCATCAAATATGATTGACGAAGCTCCTGCTGCCTTCGGCTCAACAATAACTTCCCTGCAAGGATAATATTCATTTAAATACCAACTAAAACCATAATGTGTGTCATGAGAACTATTCACAAAGAATATATATTTAATCTCTTACAGGGTTAGGAAGGATTGGAACAGTGTCAACACCGCCACTACGAGCTCTACGAAACTCTGTATGTATTGGATTTTTGTGGTTTTATCTTATTTGCTAAAGCAATTTTGACATTTTGGCTTGACTTTTGTAAAACTAATATAACAAGGTAACATAAATTATGTATTATGTGTTTTATATATAGTCTTGTGTTTATTACATTTATGCATGTTACGCTAGATACTGTTAGGCCTGAGTTAATTGTCAATAAATGTAAAAATAAGCATTCAAGGCAGTTGACAATGTTATTTTTACAACTGATCAAGGCCAAGAAGCTTCTTCTGAAAATCTTCCAATCAGCTTTGCTCAATAAGCCAAGGTTCAATTGTCACTTATTGTCCCTAAACAAGTATATATATACTAATCACTAAGTTGCAAGTTCTTTGATACTCAAGCAGGCTGTGAAGAAGGGAGACACCATTTTCATTGGCCAATACCTAGTTACAGGAAGTTTCAACATTGAGCTATGCGAGAGAACGATAAATTTGTTAGAAAAAATTACAACTGATGTCGAGCACAAACAGGAACTGTAAAATATATGCGAAAACTGGAAAACAAAGAAAGAACAGAAAGTTATAAAACAAGACGAGTCGAGTTTAGAACTCTGTCCGCAAGACGAAATAGCCCCGGTAGTGCCCTTTGGTTTTGGCTATTCGTCCCCAAAGATGAAATGACTTCGTCTCTGGTATTACAGCACCGTAAATACCAGAGCTCCGGCGAACAGGATGAAAGTGGACTGAGCTATGTAAAGAAATGAAACAGAAAAAATTTGACAATATGCAGTGTTGTGAGGGTTCTTCGTTTTTCCTGGGTGCTTCAGGTTATATCATATATGGAAAGTGAAGGAGTCCTCACCCTTATATAGGATTGCCATCTGGGAGGTAACAGCCTGTTTAATGACGTCCATAAAAGCGTCATTAAGTCATTCCAATAGTCAGCAAAAGCCAGCATGAACCTGGACAGGTTTAGCGTGCAGATGCATGAAGCAGCCAGGTGAGTGGTCAAAGAAACGTCTCCATGCATCATTAAGACGCCTGACGTTTGACCTGAACGATCAGGAGTTTGAGAATGTACGTAAAAGAATCAGGGGTCCATAATGCACGTGGCTAAAAAGTTAGCCAGGGTTGAACCATGACCCAGGACCCCATAATGACCACCTCAATCGGACCAGCCAATTCGGACCAATTACCCAAGACCCAAGACCCAGACCCAGGCCCAGAGCCCAGGACCCAGGACCGAGGTCCGAGGTCCGGGACCGGGATCGGGCTCGAATCCGCTCGGCTCCGCCGAAGGCGGACGGGCGAACCCAAGTCCAGGAGCCCGCGTAAGCTTTGTTCACACAAAGCCCACAATACCCGCTGGCCCACTTGATGTCCACTAAAGAAATGTAATCATTTTTAACTCCCTTCCACATTGATTAATATTCAATGTGGGATAACCGATAAAGCATTTAAGCAACCGTTCAACTTCCAAGCAATATTTCTCACTCACCAATAAATGGATTTGAGAAATTCAAAAAACTATGATAATCTACACGACACGTAGATTAAGCCTATATAATTCGTTACATCGAATTTTTGCTGCACCATTTAATTAGAATAAATCCAATTTTCAATAATCCCCCACGTGAGTGAGAAACTCCAAAAACGAAAAATATGAATGCAAATACATAGCTCAGTCCTTAAGAGACAATAGAGAATAGGGATAGGTGGCTTGAGGCCTTGAACCTTCCTTAGTCAATACTACCGAGCATACCGGCAGATTAGTGAACATAATTTTTGAACTATTCCCCTTTGTGTATACTAGACAATAGTACCAACCCACTAAGGTCTCAAAATTCTTCCGTTCTCACGTTTGTGTCCGTTTCTGGCCATGGACAACTTCTTTGGATTCATAAGCATACAGTAGAAGAGGCCCTCACTTCTCGCTTACATAGGTGATTCTTCAAATCAGCATTCTGTCATACTCAAGTCAAAGACCTGCACAAGAATCATTAAAAATCAGATATTTATCCTGACCACATGACAGATTAAAAACTATACTTTTGCCATTTAAGGAATAGGGTCGTAGAGTTTTACTTACTCAGACTTTTATAGTTTAATTTTCCCAATAAACCAAGTTTATGGGATCTCCACTCATCATGGTTGGGTTTCCACTACAATCATCTTTAAGATGTGGATTTCACTCCCATTCCTTCAAGAAACTTGTACATCTGATCTCGAGCTATGTTTTTAGTGAATGGATCCGCTAGATTATCTATCGACCTTACGTAGTCAACTGAGATAATCCCACTCGATAACAGATGTCTTTCGGTGTTATGTCTCCGACGAATATGTCGAGACTTGCCGTTATACAAACCACTTCTTGCCCTTCCAATAGCAGTTTGACTATCGCAGTGAAGCATAACCGGCGTCATGGGTTTCTCCCAACATGGAATATCTTCCAAAGAGTTACAAAGCCATTCTGCTTCTTCACCTGCTTTGTCTAAAGCGATAAACTCAGATTCCATGGTATATCGGGTTATACATGTCTGTTTAGTGGATCTCCAAGAAACAGCTCCTCCCCCTATTACAAACACATATCCACTTATTGACAGAGAGTCCTTTGTGTCGGATATCCAGTTTGCATCACATTAACTTTTAAGTACCCTGGGGTATCTATATCATAATGTAGCCCAAAGTTCAGAGTATACTTTAAGTATCTCAAAACTCTCACAAGCGCTTTCCAGTGTTCTCTACTTGGATTGCTTGTATATCGAATCAGTTTGTTTAGTGATCAAGCTAGATCAGGTCTTGTACAGTTAGAGATGTACATCAGACATTGATTAGAGTAGATTTGTCCTAATTTTTATTAGTATTTTAGTACGTTTTTCTATTTGTTTTTGGTATAAGTTGGACGATTTAAGCATAATTCCGTATTTTTATAGTTCTGACTTATTTTACCGTATTTTAATCGTAATTGATGCAAATAGGTGATATTTCATTGTTTTCACCTAACAGCTAAGTAACCGGAAGAGTTCAGCGCGTAATAGACGAAGTTTGATGTTCAAGAATAGGAGAACGAGCTTTCCGATGAAACGAGTAGCAAAAGATGAGAAACGGAGACAGACGCTCTGTTGCATCGATTGACACGAGCCATGATCCGCATCAGTCGACGCAAGGCTGACGCACTACCAATGCTACGTTCCGAAGCGTCGATTGAAGGGGCGTCAGTCGACGCAAGGTCGACGCAACATTCTGAAGCGTCGATTGAAGGGGCGTCAGTCGACGCAAGGTCGACGCAACTTTCTGAAGCGTCGATGCAAGCCCGCGTCATTTGACGTGCACACCCAGGCAACGGCGATGCCGAGCACCGGCATGCGTCAGTCGACGCACCGTCGACGCGACGGCCCAGAATTCAGATTTTAGGGTTTCTTGTGCGCCAAGACTTGCAATATCTATATAAACCCTCCATATTTTGGATTTTTTGAGATACACGACTACCTAGGGTTCCATAGCTTCCAATAACAATAATTCCACATCTCATAACGAGATTTGAAGACGGATATCAAGGATCAAAGAACAACACATCCAAAATATCGAATTCGAGTTCGGGATTCAATCTTCGCCCAAGATCAACTTTCAAACTCCGGAATAGCTGGAGCTTTTTAATGCTTTCATTAGTTCCAATAAGTTCTCTAAACTCTTAGTTAGTTACGTAGTTAATTTTCTAGTTAATTGCTTGATTTATTTCTTAGTTGATGCTAGAAATAGTTTAATTAGTTTAATCGTTTTATGATTGGATATTGGTTTAATCTAGTTTATTGATGCACCTTGATTTATGCTTAATTATTCGTTCTTGGATTCATATGATGCGATTGCTTAAGGGTAGTTATTATATTTATGCTTTAGACTCGTTGCTATTGATTCTTGGTTCTTGAGTTCAAGTAGTTTAATTATTGCTCGTAGTTGATAATTTAGTTAGAACAATTAGTTTAAATAACGTTAGTTTAATTATTACTTTAGTTATAATGATCAATTCAATTTCTTTTAAAACCCCAATTGTACATGTATTTTACTTTAGTTCGTAAATTTAGAAAAACATCCAAAAGACCGAACAGTTGTTTCCTCGAGAGATACGGCTCGAGTCAAACTTATCACCCTACAAGTACCTCGTACTCTTGCGAGCAAACTTACGTGCTTTTAAATTAATTTATTAAAAAGGGGTGCAGAAAATTTTAGATCAAGATTTTGACGCCGTTGCCGGGGAAGCAACGAGTAGGAATTAAAGATGTTTTTCGTTTTATTTTCTTTTTGATTTATTAGTTTATTTTTATTTATTTACTTGGTCTTTGCCATTTGGTACGTTGATGTATTGTTGAGTTTATGCAAGGAAGGCGATCACTTCAACGCGACCTTGTACCATTCATTGACAACATCCACCGTTCAAATCCACCGAGACCAAGACCCATTTTTATTCCCGAGGATGATTCCTCAACAGCAACTGATTTCGCTTGTGATCAAGCTTCCAACATTATGTTAGAAGCAAATCCGATTCGAAACGGCGATTCACCACCGAGATCACCACCACGCCCCATTATTGCGAGACAAGATGCGGGGAGAAACGAAGGAGTCGACCAGCAGCAAAACGTAATCGGCCACCAACCCAACATGGCGAATGTGAGGCACAACGAAGAGATGAACAACAATACTATTCGCCAACACAACATTGAGAACGTGGCAATTAGGAATGAAGATTTTCTGCAGCATAACGCGTATGCTAACAATCAAGTGCACGTGAATGATTGGTTGGAGAATCAAGATCATGGTTACGAGCAAAATAATTTCGGAAGGAGATACGAGCGCGAGCACCATTACGTGCATGACGACAACTATGAGAGAGCTAATGACCGAGTTAGGGAACCAAGGGGAGATCGAGCGCCTCGACAACGAGATTTGGCATGCCCGAAGGTTGTGCTTTATGGGTCTGCTATTGTACTTGGCCCGACTGCAAGGGAAGTAGAGATTAAACTACATCAAATTAATTTACTTCCTACTTTTCATGAAAATGCCCGCGAAGACCCTTTAGCATTTTTGAACTACTTTATCGATGAAGTAGGCAGATTTATAGGTCATGGCCTAAACCGGGAGGAGATGCAAATGATTTGTTTCCCCTATAGCATGAAAGACAAGGCGAAGACATGGTTACTGTCCTTAGAACCAAGGTCATTAACTGATTGGGAGATGATAAGCGAGAAGTTCCTAAATCAATACTATTCGGCACAAACAACATGGAAAATTCGGAGGCAGATTGCTAACTTCGAACAAGTGGAGGGAGAATTATTTCATGAAACATGGGAGCGTTACAAATCACTTTTACAAGCATGCCCCCATCATAGCTATTCCCCCGAGATAATTAATCAGTTTTTCTTTGATGGTTTGTCGCACATGGGGTAAAGCCAAGTTGAAATAGAAGCAGGAGGAGATTTTGGTGATTTAACGGCCCACGAGGCAAAATGAGTATTGGAGAAACTGAGTGAAAAATCTAGAGAAACCAACTCTCGGCCTCGTAAATTGAAAGTTAAAGAGACTTCCATCCCTGATCCTGACTTAGATGATGGCAAATTAGTCAAATCAAAGTGAGAAGAGATATTTGAGGAGAAATTGGCGGCTTGGAAGGCCGAGCGGGCAAGCAAGGCCTCTTCGAAGAAGACTAATGCGATGTGTCACCAATGCGGATCCCCCGAACATTTAGCCGATATGTGCCCGTTCAACAACGAACAACGAGGGGACGTCAACGCCATCTAGCACTATTCGAATCAACAACATTCAGGGCAGAGACCACCACACATGCAAGCACCACTACCACCGCCCCCGAATAATTTCCATGTGCAAGGGCAAACACCTACTACAGTTCAGTCGACTGATCAACTTTTATTCTGGCAACAAAACTAAGTTGCCAAAACTATTTGGAACCAAGACGGCCTCACACATGTTCAGGAGGAAATGAAGGGAGTTTGAGACGATATGAAAGAATTGAGAACGGTGATGGCTGAAATGGCCAAAAGCACTCTTGAAAATTCGTCAGGACTAAGAAGATTGGAGATCATAGTAGGACAATTGGCAACTGACATGGCATCATTGAAGAAGGAGAAAAATACTCTTCCAAGCAAAACAGAACAACCCTCGGCTATTCATGTGCTGAGAAGTGGGAAAGAAGTGGATAACTGCATCGAGCTAGAAAAAGAGGAAGACAAAAGGGAGGCCGAAACCCAACCACAAGCAGATGCAACCAATTCGGCCGATCTAATGCATAAATCTTCAAATCCAGATATTTCGAGGCCGACAGCAGCTAAAGACCCCATCGATTCCTTAAATTCGTCGCCCAAGAAGTTGACTGTTTATGATCATGTTCCCTTCCCAAGTCGCCTACGTCCGGCCAAGGAGAATAAAAAATTCATGGAGCTATACAATTTATTGAAAAATGTTAATATTAACCTCCCCCTGATAGAGGTGATAAAGACAATGCCAGCGTTTGTGAAGTTTTTCAAGGAGCTAGCATCAAGGGAAAGGCGTTTGGCTAGAAATCAGCCTGTAGCTTTGATCAGAGAAGTTGGAGATATATTTAAGAGACCATTGCCACCTAAAGAAAAGGATCCCGGGAGTTTTTGCATAACTACTTCTCTCGGGAATGGACAAACGGCAAGAGGGATGCTCGATCTTGGCGCTAGCATAAGTTTGATGCCCCACTCAATTTACAAGGAGTTTGACCTAGGACCGCTAAAGCCGACCACGATGAGATTACAATTGGCGGATAGAACGATAAGGCTACCCTTGGGGATTGTGGAGGATGTCTTAGTACAAGTAGACAAGCTAGTTGTGCCGGTCGACTTTGTCATTATGGATGTTGGTGACGTACAAAGCGAGAACCGAGAACACACCATTTTGTTAGGACGTCCATTCATGTCTACAATGCGCACGGTGATCGACGTAAACAAGGGAAGGGAGACTATGTCCGTTTAAGGCGAAATGGTGACGTTTTCACTTCAAGATATTCACAAGACTCCTGCACCATTTATAAAAGATGAATGTTCTACTGTTAATTTAGTAGATTCTTGCGTGAATGAACTCCTGAGCATCGGCATGATTAAAGGGTTTGATAATGTAGGGGCATTTGAGGATGGATTGCCCATGAAGTTTAACGTGCCTGAAAACGAGCCAAAGGTGGAGTTGATACCACAAGGAGATCGTTCGAAGTTTGCGCCAAGAGAAGAGATGAAGCCACCGCATTATCATTCAAGATGTGTTTCCCTCGACCCCTACAAGAATTTTAAACGTACGAAAAAAAAGGGCGAGGCTAATAGCAAGGTTTGGACAAAGAAGAAGAAGAATCCGAATGAAGTTTTTAACGAGAAGTTCAAGGTTGGTCCACTAGTGCTGTATAATTCTGATCGTAAGTTTGATCCAACCAATTTTGAAGTTGCATGGAGTGGACCATTTTTAATAAAGGAGATGGATGAGTATGGTGTAGCCACACTGTACGATGAGAGTGAGAAATCAAGTTTTCAAGTCCACAAGTATCAACTTAAGCCTTATTTCAAGGATTATTTGAAGAATCGTGATCGTACCAAGAAGGAGTTCGTGGACCCACCACGAGCTAGGAACTGATCAAGCAAATTGCGTCGAGCATATGACGTTAAATGTTGCACTTCTTGGGAGGCAACCCAAGCGTTAGTTAGTTTTCGTTTTATTTCTTTATTTTCTTTTATTTTATTTTTGTCTTTTTATATTGTGTCAATTGCCATGGTTTCGTTTATGTGTGTCTTGATGTGCAGAAAATACGATAAATCGCCTATTCTGGACAACGGTTATATAGCGGAAGCTTGCTACCGCAAGGCCTTACCGCTAGTTCCACTCGAGGCGTTAACGATGACGATCAACCACTGAACCTACCGCTTACCGCAGCAATCAGGGAAAACAATGATTTCATCGATCGAGGTCACAATCCGACCCAAGTTAGCCGCAGCCCTGCAACCTTTGGATGAGCTGCAACCCATCCGTTTACGATGTTGTCCTCAATCCGTCCGTTTCAAATCTAAAAAGACGTGCCACCAGGCACTTGCGCGTAGCAATTTATCGCAAACATGTTTTGTTTGTTTGTTTTTTTTATTTTTATAGGTTTGTTCGGGACAATCTAGTCGCGCGGTCTGAGACGAAGGAGAATTGCAAAAGCGTTTTTGGAAAGACTCGACCATCGAAGTTTCAGGGATGTTTTCTTATCTCCCATACTCTTATTTTCTTTAATATTTATGACAATCAGGAGATTGCCAAGTTTTTAGGGAGGGGGTGGTTGAGTATGGTTTATATTTAAAGTGCAATTTGATGTCTTTGTTTTGAAATGCATTAATTTGTAAGCGTGATTGATCGCTATTTCTACATTTAATTGTGTTTGTATGGCATGCCTGTCGAAGTTGACTTTGTATGATTATTTGTTTTCGTCTTTGAGCGTGCATAAGTGCATAGTTTTTATAAATTTATTATTATATATTGTAAAATGGTACTTGGACGCAATCAATTTCGCAAAACCTTAAAAGAAGCATCAATTCAAAAATTTTCATGCAAAAAGCCAGCTAGTAGCCTGAGTATTTATCATCATTGCATGTACGTGAATAAGTTTCAGTTTTGAGATCTCTTTGAAACCACTGTGTGTAGTCGAATTTGAAAATGACGTTAAGGCACATATAAAACCCTATTCCGGTCATATCCATATATTTTTAGCCACTATAAATTTCGAATGAGCCAATCATAGCCAAATAATCCATGCCTTTAGCCATGAGTGATTTTATTGAGTCGACCCCTACTAACCCATTAAAAGCGTGGGGTAGGAGTTCGTATTTTTATTGGTTATTTGAGTCTTGGAATTGTTATTAGGAATTTATTATTTTCGGTGATGTAAGGACCACCATCTAAAAAAATAATAAAATAAAAAAAGAGAGAAAAAAAAATAAAACCCCATAAAGAAATAATAAAGGGGGAAATTAAAAAAAAAATAGGATGGTGGATAGTGTTGATTAATTGCCTACGCGCTTGTAAAGGCTTGAGTCTAATTGTTTATTTTATGAGGCCTTATGTTTAAGAGGCAAGAGTTGTGTAGAAGCACATTTTTAAGCTTCAATTGCAATTAAGTGGTTTGAGCTTATAGTCGGATAGGGTCACGAGTTGAGAAATAGCCTGTGTTTATAAGGCTACGTTATGAGAGTTAAGTGAGGTTTTTATTTTTGAGCGAGGTGAAGCTATTGCTTCGTGATTAGGTTAGGTTGAGTGAGTTATTGATCATGATTGATCATGAGTTAGCCACACGACTTATATATTCCATACCCGTCCAAAGAGCCTTACATTACAACCCGTGAAGACCTTTACTGATTCTTAGTTTTGACAGCACACTTAATTTGAGATTGAAAAGAGATTGATTTTCTGTGCTTATTTACTGTGCTTGTAATTGTATGATTTTAGTGTATACACGTCCCATGCAGAAAATACTTGAGTGCTTTTGAGTGTACTTATATATTATCCTTAGTGAGGAAGCATGATTTTGTTTTTGAAACGACGATGTAATAATGGTCAAGTGTTTGACGTTGCGTAACTTGTACCTATATTTTCAAAATTATATATGTAGCATAGCACGAATCTTTGCTTGAACTGATTTTCATTCTAGTTATACTTTGAAATTATCGTTTGTTCGAGGACGAACAAACCAATAAAGCATGGGGTAGTTTATTAGAGTAGATTTGTCCTTATTTTTATTAGTATTTTAGTACGTTTTTCTATTTGTTTTTGGTATAAGTTGGACGATTTAAGCATAATTCCGTATTTTTATAGTTCTGACTTATTTTACCGTATTTTAATCGTAATTGATGCAAATAGGTGATATTTCATTGTTTTCACCTTATAGCTAAGTAACCGGAAGAGTTCAGCGCGTAATAGACGAAGTTCGATGTTCAAGAATAGGAGAACGAGCTTTCTGGTGAAACGAGTAGCAAAAGACGTACTAAATATTATCCAACCTTTGCTTTCTGGTGAAGCAAAGGTTGGACCAAATATTATCCAACCTTTGCTTTTACATTAAAAGTATAACTTATGATTTGCAAAGTATGATCATCTTACATGAGACCGTGAATATCGTGAATCGTACGTTGATTTTGTATAGATATAATTAGTATTTAGCTAACTATGTTGAGATATATGTATACAAATTTGTTAAACATTTTTTTAACTAATTTAATAATATAACAAATAAAATAATAAAAATATTTGACAACTCTTTTTCACGTCTAACTTTTTAAAATTTGAGGTTTGGCATTGTCGTCTTACCATGGCTCACGCCTTTTTTAACCTTAGTTCCCGTGATAGCAGTGGTGCAAGGACTTAGTTTTGCTGGAGTATATTTTTTTCCACTTTCCAACGCATCTTTAATTTTCCTTTGTGTGATTTGAAAAGTTGTCCAAACACATGTTAATGCAGTAATTATGAACGTTGAATGCTTGATTTAACATTCATAACCACATGTATCAAAGAGCTCCATTGAATTTTGTTTAATTTATCTTGCATTCATTAATTAGCTTCATTTAATTTGGGTCTCACTTCACAATCACATGTGCAGTTGGCTTGGTTCATGTTACTTAGTAATGACAACATAACCATTAATGAGGTGCCAACTAATCTGGACTTCAGAGTACCAAGTTGCATTTTTTTTTTCCAAATGTTTTTTGAGTATTTATTATCAGGGTTCAGAAAATAGAAAATAGGACTGGTGATCAAATTGGTGAATCTACATGTTTAATAGTTTACAAGTTGAATTGGGGTCCAATAACGATCGAATTGCTAGTAATTACTTTATATTTTAAAATAGTAAGTAATAAATGTATATGAAAACACCAAAACCGAGTTTAGAAATTCTAAATTATTATAAAGGATTAAACTAATTGAGAAAATAGTAGATACATATGTGAAATCTAAATATGTGTTTTTATTTATATTAGAGAATATTATATTACATTAAAGAATAAAAAAATATTTTAAAAATAACCAAAAAAAACTCGTCAGTTCAACTGCTATTGTTGACACGATTTTTAAAGGTGGATCGAATCGGAAAAGTAACTAGTTCTCAGTCAAACTGGTCGATCCAATATCACTTGAGACTTACTTTGAATAATTTTTTGAATGAAAAAGTGATACTGTAGAATTTGAAGGTCTATGATTTTAAGAATAATTCTCAAATTCACGATGTTGTTAGTCAATGTTTAACAATATTGATTAGCAACATCGACCAGARTAAAATATAAAATATGCAGCGGAATAAATTGATAAGAACACGAGATAACAAATTCAGTTCACAAGTAAATACTTGTGAACTTGGGTGTACAAACGCGAAAACTATATTACTTTCTTGTTCACGCTCAATACAAATATATAAAGTAATATATGAAAACTAAATATCAATAAGCTTGATACTAAATACTTGTTGCCAGAATGGCAAGATCTTCTCCGTCGGTCACGCAACTTCGAAGAGCTTGTTAATCACGATCAATGGCTCCAAGTAGTTCTTCGTGTTCTTCCTTTTTTCTTGCTCGTCTTGAGTTGTGCGTCTGTCTCGCAAGAATCCGTGCGTTAATCCTCTAGAAAATCGTAAGTCCAAGCTTTAGGATTTCTATTGTCTTAAATAGACAATTCTAAAATCCTAAACTTGGTAAACACCTAAAAAAAATCCTAAATACAATCTAGAAATAATTAAAGTCTTGTACGTAAACTAGGAAACATAATATACTCCTAAATCTAGTTTCCTAACTTATTTTGTGCCCAAGAAAGACAAATAACAAAAAAGGAATTATTGCCAAAAATTAATTTCTCAACAGATACTTACACCGAATATAGAATAGGTTATAGAGTAGTGCTATGCGGATCAAATTGATCCGGATCAATAGCAATTAATGTAAAATTATTCATGTAAAAGGACATTTTAATCCTTTATGTATTTTGACTCCAAAAGAAATTTAACGGAATGAAATTATTTCCCTCCCCATTCACATGAAATACCATATTAATTAACTAACTAATACCTATGCATGGATTATATAACCTAAAAAAAAGCAAAATCACCGTTTCGTTAAATTTTTTTTTTTTTTGTGCAGTTTTTACTTGTGAATCTTTCTTAAACAATAATAAAGGTAAGGTTGATAAAATACTATAATTTATTACCATTTTAAAAAAATAAATAGAGATTGTGGTATTACCAATAAAAAGTAAAACTTTCAAAATATAGAAAGAAAAAAAATTCATATACGAATTTTATAGTTAATTGTTAAGTCGATTTTGCACATAAACATAATTAATACATTTTATTTTTATAAGTAAAAATGGAGAGAATAAAATTACAATTAAATAAATTTTGCACATAAACATAATTAATCCATATATGAAACGACCACCAATGTTTGATATTAGTATACCTTAGTTAACAATAATTAACAAATTACTTATGCTAATATGAATTATTAAATACCACTAAATTGCTAGCTAGTAGGTAAATTGAAATTGAATGTTTATATATATACACACAAAAAAAAAAATTGAATTAGAATTATGTTAAAATATAAAAAATAATTATTAAAGGAATATAATATTAAATTCGCATCGAATTATGTTTATATGTATAAGTTTGTTAGAAAATGACATATGTAGACATTGATTTTATAAAAATGAAAATTTAAAATACAGAAATGATATGTGATCATTATAGAGTTTTAAATCAAAGAATCTTCAAAAATCCTAACAAAATCAAAAGATTTTATATTTTCAACTTATGTCTTGTATCGGTGTCCAATCCCTATTAATTAATTAATAAAATAATTTTAATTTAGATTAAAATCTTTAATAATTTTATTTACATACTTAGAAAAAAAAATGTCATATTCTCAAC
Source organism: Phtheirospermum japonicum (assembly GCA_014905375.1). NCBI lineage: Eukaryota > Viridiplantae > Streptophyta > Magnoliopsida > Lamiales > Orobanchaceae > Phtheirospermum > Phtheirospermum japonicum. The sequence continues at coordinate 722,399 of BMAC01000412.1, read as the reverse complement.
TCATGTCTTGTACAAGTGTATAATCAATATTTATTAATTATTGTTAAGTATTTTTATATTTAGATTGAATTCGTTAATAATGTTTAGTTACATACATAGATTATGTTTCAAATTACTTATGTAGTATATTTAAAATTCCATAAATAAAATGTAATTTAATCTTATTCTAAACACAACCTATTTAGATTATACTTGTAACATTTTAAGATTATCTTGTATGTGCTACTTCTCTTTTTAATTAAAATATTAGATTTTTTATATTTATATATAATTTGTTTATATTTGTATATTAAGAGAAAAAAGGAAAAATATTGACGAATATCTATATAATCCAATATATTAGTTTATATGTCATTCAAACATAATATCTACATAACTTAATATATTCAAAGTATGTAAATAAAAGTTATTAATAAATTAATCTAATTATTAAAATATAAAAGTATTTAATAATAATTATTACTTAATAGAACTTGGACATAGGTTGAGAATGTGGAAATTTTTGAGTTTTTATAAGTATATAAGTAAAATTATTAACGGATATAATTTAAATATTATAATATAAAATTATTTACGAAGAAAATGAAAATAGTTAATAAATTATAATTTTACAATGATAAAAGGCAAGAGTTGAGAATATAGTATATTTTAAACTTTTTATTTTGATAAATAATGTGTAATACACGGGTGTTAAACTAGTGATAATTTTGCATTAATATATAGTGAAAATTATTATTGTTATTAATATTAATATTATTAATATACGGTATTTTCTATTATTTTTAAAAGTGTGTACATATATCTATCTATGGTCATGTTTGATTGAACTTTTTTAATTAGCTAATACAGTATTTCCACCAATAGCTTTATGTTGTCTGGTAAGAACTCCTAATAAACTCATGATAGTTTATTTGACTTAATAAGCTATTGTTAGGAAAAAAGTTATAAATTATATATTTTTTTAATAAGATCCTAGCTTATTGGAAAAAAAGTTCAATTTTATCCTTTTATATTATAATAAATATTCTGTTTCATAAACTAACATATTATTTTATATTTATGAAAATATTTTTTAAGATATAAAAATTTTTATTTATTATTTATAACTATTTTCTTATTTTCATATATTTTTTCTTTTTAAAAAAATTACTTTAGAAAGTATTTATTTATTGTCATAACTTTATATATCTATTTATTTTATATTTCTCTTATTTTTATGTATAGTATATTTAAATTCTAATCATATATATATTGGTAAATTAACATTCATCAACTACTTTAATCATCTAATTTATCAAACACTAATTTATATTTAGCTATAAGCTACGAACTATATAATTTATCAGCTATCTACTATTTAAATTAGTTCAAATAGTATATAATCCATTGTCTTAGTGAATTTACTTATTACATAATTTGAATCCTCGATTTTTCTTGTCATTTTCTACCCAAATTTATAATACTATAAAAAAATCTCCTACTCTCCGGATCGTACCACACCTAATTGAACCACCTTAATAACTCCACCCGTAAAATCGGTTTGGAAAAATATCTCTAAGATGGTAATTCAGTAGGTTTCATGAGACTTGCATATCCCTGAAATCCATTCGAACCGTGCATATCTCTAATATAGTAACATGATAAATTATTTTGGACCATGATATCATTTTATCATGTATTTAAGTATTCTCTATTTAATTTGACATGGTAGTCCTTTATAAATTACACATAGTTAGTGTTTAATATAGTGATTTAAATCATTTGCATATTTATTTTTTTCTTAAATACTTTAGATGTTCGATTTTGTGAACAATACCCTTTCAGTTTATTTTTTATTTACATTATTTTTTTAAATTAAGATTTTAATTTTCAAGCTATATTAAAAAAACAAATAAATAAAAAAGCCTATATTTCAGGTCATTGTGAAATTCATAACTCTAACCATATAAAGTATTTCCAAGAATGATTGATTTTTCTCAATTATAAATAAAGTAAAAGATGAGTCTCAAGTACAAAAATAATTTATAATATAATTAAATTGATCTTTAAAGATATTTACTGAAAAATACTAATGCTAGTTTAATTTTCTACTTTTTTTCATGAGCATTTAATAGATAATTTAATACATAAATGTATCCTCAATATACGTGGGGGATTTTGTTTTGGGGGTTAAAAAGCTGCATACTTTTATGGAGAAAGAGAAAGCAGTATTTTCAATTCAAATTGTAAACATAAATTTATTAATAAAGGGCAGTGTTGACAAAACACATATTTACTTTTCATAATATTACAAAACAGCCATTATTGATCCGGATCAATTTGATCCGTATAGATTTATTGTAGGTCAATAAAAAAGCCTATATTTCAGGTCATTGTGAAATTCATAACTCTAACCATATAAAGTATTTCCAAGAATGATTGATTTTTCTCAATTATAAATAAAGTAAAGATGAGTCTCAAGTACAAAAATAATTTATAATATAATTAAATTGATCTTTAAAGATATTTACTGAAAAATACTAATGCTAGTTTAATTTTCTACTTTTTTCATGAGCATTTAATAGATAATTTAATACATAAATGTATCCTCAATATACGTGGGGGATTTTGTTTTGGGGGTTAAAAAGCTGCATACTTTTATGGAGAAAGAGAAAGTAGTATTTTCAATTCAAATTGTAAACATAAATTTATTAATAAAGGGCAGTGTTGACAAAACACATATTTACTTTTCATAATATTACAAAATAGCCATTATTGATCCGGATCAATTTGATCCGTATAGATTTATTGTAGGTTATATTACTAGTGTCAAAAGAAAAGGAAAAAAGGTTTTGATATTACATTTAGTACTTCATTGACTTAACTAACTTTCACAAGAATCAAGAAAACAATTGCTCCCTACATTCACTTCTATTTACTGCGATTGACTATTTTACTGAAAATAAAAAAAAATGTTATAATTATAATATTCTTTTTTTAGAAAAATTAAAAGTATAAAATAATAAAATAGGGAGAAATATTAGTAAAGTAATAATTCTCAATGAGAAAGTAAAAAAATAATATTAAATCTCTTTTAAAAATATAGATGTGACAAATAGAATAAGACAGAAAAAATTATAAAATGCAACAAATAGAAAAGAAAGGAGAGTGTAATAAATAATTAATTAGCCACAGAGGTGTAAATATAAATGCAACAATTTAACTATATTAATCAATATTTTTATTATATTATATGAAATATCCGTAATCTTATATTTATTTGAGAATTGAATTACCACTACTAATTATGATTAGGAGGGGGTAGTATCATGGGTTATAGAATTGCAGATTGGATCAATTTATTTTCAAAGTTTATGTTTGAATTAATACGCTGAACATGTATTAATGATTTTTTTTTTCTTTTTTATTACATATTCTGGGAGCAGAAGAGGAGTTGGAATCGAAGCCCAAACCACTCGGCCACTATACAATTATCTACATTTTTATAATACTTAAAATATGGAGAAAGAAAAAAGTTACATCACCGGAAGTTCCTAAAGTACAAGTACATGAAGAAAAGAAATAAAACACATGTTAAAACATTTCAAAATCAGTTATAGGGACTTTTCCCACCATTTCCAAATGTACACCAAAAGCTAATCAACTGTACAATTGAAAACTGGATGAAAATCCATCTCTACTTCCCAAGATCAACACTCCCCGAATCTGTAAGAATAGATATCTTTCTCGCTTTCTTGATAAAATCACTGCCATAACAAAACAAACAAAAAGCATACAGTCAACAAGCCTACATTTACATCCATCCATTTACCAATATTTGTAACCAACTTTTGATCGGATGGTTGTGATTAAGTGAATAACGGTGCTCTCACGGCACCGTAGAAGTTCTCATACTTTTATAAGTGTTTTTAGCCCCTGTTTTGAAAGAACATTTTCTTAGCCTTTTGACCAAAATATGAAAGTGAGGGTAAAATAGACGATTCAACCCAGAAGAGCTAAAAACATATTATTCATTAAAAAGGCTAAAAATATGTTTCGACTTTAGATCCGTAGCTAAAAATCTCGGCCACGACGAGCGATAACCGATGAGAAAAGCGCTACCTGAAAATTTCGTCTCCGATGTGTTTAGTTGTACCTTGTGCATCACTATACTGCGCATAATTTCCCAACATCTCCGATCTTTCCACGCCAAACATGGCCGCCAATTTCCGGTACATCTCTTCGTATGACCCCAAAATCGACAGGTCGAGCGTCCGGCCAACGTCCTCGGATTCCACAAACACCTTACAATGTCCCGTCCCCGAAATAAGATCGAGCTTGTAATCCTTACACCTCGGAAACTCCCAGTCTAAAGTGGGCTCCGCTGGAAAATTCTGAGAAATAGCAGATTCGGAGCCGTTGGATGACACATTCGCCACGTTTTCTTGATTCCCATCCGACAAACTGTTGCCTTCCGTGTCCACAGAGTGGCTTCGAGAAATTTGCTCTGCCGTGAGGATCGGTTGTCCGAACAAAACAAAAGTCGGAGCTTTAACATCATTAAGAAGTTTGAAATCGAACGGTTGCAATCCCATCTGCAGATTCTTGAAATGGAGATCCGACGGTCCAAACCGAGCATGCCTGGCTCCCTGTACACCTGCAGAGACGTTGTCGAGACAACATAAGGGGCTGCTGGGGCTGAGGGGGTTGGTGAGAAGCGTCGAGATATGATGACGTGGCCGTTTTCTTGGTGGAGAGAAGTTGGCCGGCACACTTGATACTAATTCGACCAACCACGGGCAGACACGTTTCACGTTTTGTAGTAAATCGGGTTCGTCCCATGCCACCTGGTAATGAGTTTTTACCAAACAATGATCAGATTTCAAATATTTTAAGCTCAACAATATTTAGATACTAACACTCTGATATATATATAAGAAAAAATCAGTTCCCAGTTCACAATCAAACATATAACTAATATGGTCACGAATTGAACTATAATTCAATTTTCTTTAGGTCGGTTGTGGTGTCGATAATTGACAATTACACAATTCTAACAATTTCATCGAATTCACCATAAAAAAAAATGCATAAAATTCTTTATTAAAAAAATATAATACAGATTTAAAATTGCTTTTGGATCTAAATAACATCTGAATTGAACACTTTATATGATAAACGATTTCTTCGAATTCACCATAAAAAAAAAAAATTAAAAATGCATAAAAATATTTATTCAAAAAACATTTACAAATTCAAAATTTCTTTTCGAACTAAAGAAAGTCAGGATTAAACACTTCGTTTGACGAACAATTTTACATCAATCGATATTGAAAAAAGGTAATCAAGCATTATAAACAGAGATCGAATGAAAAAAAAATGAAAATTTGGAAATGTACCTGAAGAAGTCTCCAAGGAGAATTAGGCCAACGAATCGGATCCTCTACATGAACGGACGATATCGTCCCCATGAACCAGCTAATCCGAGACGAATCCTCCGTCTCGAACGCCATCTTGAACCTCATCCCCGAACACCACCGCACTCTCATCGCAGCCCTAACAGCCGACTGCCTCACCACAAATTCCGGTGTGCTAGCGCGCGGATAATAAACAACCTCAAACGGCTGCCCACTCGCAGCAAGGCTCACCGCCTCAAAAACACACTCATCCCTCAAATCCCCGTTATTTTTCTTACCAACAGACATATTATTCCCACTCTCACTAAGAAAACAAGAAAACCCAAAACCCCTCGGGCCAAAATTAGCGGGGGCCGTGTTCCACCCGCTCAGGACCTCCGGTCCACCGCCGATCCCCCGCTTTGCCCTGCGGACCCCAAAGCACAGATCTCCATTTTCGGCCCTCAAGAACACAATCGAGTCCCCCGCAACGAGTTTTTTTTTATTAATGAAATTACTCCAACCGGTCGTTAACAGGTGGCGACGAGGCGTCCCTCTATAAATGTGCCTAAATTTCCAAATTTGCCCATGAACGTCCTTAACCAAGATCGTCTGAACTGGGGGCTCGGCCGAGTAATCCAATCTAGGAAATATCGTCTCGGCGCAATATCTCGGGACCGAAAACCCACCACCGTTGTTTGCATCAGACTGTGTTAAGGTCTTTGCAAATGAATTGTTTTTTCCTTTTTCATCATTTTTATTATCAAATCCTAAAAACCCATTTTCAAAATCGTCATCATTAACAACATCGCATTCATTTTCACTTAATGGGACTAATCTGATTTTGGCATAAACTTCATCACTCTCGGTATCAGCCAAGTACTTGATCGAGGATACTTTACAGGGGATAAGAGGTGAACTTCTTGGGAATTTATTCAAATCGATAATTATATTATTGGCGTGTTCAGCATGACCTTGAGGGAAATAATAGACCTTGGAATTTGGTGGTGGGATTTGGGCCATACCACCAGCACAGGCATGCCATAGCTGAGGGTCCAAGCTTTTTTCCACTTGATTCATGGGCTGGCCAACTGAATGCATAACATTAATCATTGTTGGAGAAAATCTAATCAACCAACAAAGAAAGAGCTTGTAAAGTCAACAATTCCTTTCTGGGTCTTTTGCAAGTTTCTGCAGAAAAACACAAGGAAAAAGAAAAGAAAAAACTCAATAAAGATTGGGGAGTAAAATTACACAGACAAAAAGAAAATGCCCTCTTGGTTCTCAACAGAGTGCAGCAAAAATAAAATCAAGGACCCAAAATAGCAATGGAATTCATTTAATCCTCTCTCAAGAAAAACCCAGATCAGATTCAAACTGCTATAATCAAACTTCAATAATTATGAAATATAAAAAAAAAAGAAAAAAAAAAGAAAAAAGAGAGTGGACATTAAAATTGGAAGAGGGATGAACTTACAGATAGAAGAAATTGCCCTGTTTATTTTTATTTTAAATATGACTTTAAACCTTTTAATTTGTCAAATCAACAGACAATAACAACACGGCAGAAAAAAAAAATTCCCAGAAAAACGTGACCTTTTACTTGAAGGAATAGCAAAAGGTACAGAATGAGTAATGGTTGGTTGTGTAACACACAACAGAAAGATGTTTAACGGTGAGGTTGAAAGGAGATAGTTGAGTGGGAATTTAAGCAGAGATGAGAGTAGAAACTGAAAGAGAGAGTGAGATAAAATAAAAGATAAAATAGGGACAGACGGGGGCAAGTGAGTGAAGAGACACCTGAAGAAGCTAGCTTTTGTTTGCCGACCAGAAGGTGGCAGAGGGAATGATGTTGACAAATGGATGAAAAAAAAAAAGTCCCAATTTTTTATTTTTTATTTTATTAGGAGATATAAACGTATCAATAATATTTTATGAGTTCATTCCGAATTATAATTTTAGATATAATTGAATAAATAATATATATTTAAATAAGAATTAAATAAATGTGTTAGTTTGAAAAAAAGTTATAAAAATGTGGTGGGACACTATTCACAGACGTGTCCCGCCCACCGGGACGCTATTCCCAAAAGCATCCCAAACCTCAATTTACGCCCCAAAATTTGTTGGAGCCGAAATGAAAAAAAAAAAGGGGGCGGGACGCTTTTCGGAATAGCGTCCCGGGGGGTTTTGAAAAGAAAAAAAAAAAGCGGGGGTCGGGACGCATTTGGGAATGGCGTCCCGTTGTATTTTTGCAAAATAAAAAAATAAAAAAATCGCCTATTAAACCCTAGCAGCGGCCAAATCTCCATCAGCATGCATTCAGCAGCAACTCAACCCAACCCAACACAGCAGCAAGCAGCAGCAACGGGACGCCACTAGCAGCGGCCAAATCTCCATCCATTTTATTCAGGTAAGTTTAATTTATTTAATTTATTTTAATAAATTGTTATTAGTTGTAGGTGATTTAATATTCATTTGTTATGAGATTGATTGTTGTTATTTTTTTTTTAATTATATGTTTGTGAATTTAAATGTTCATATTTATAGAATATGTTTGGGAATTTTTTTTTTTGTCATTTTAAATGTGAATTTATATGTTTGTGTATTTATATGTTTTTGTTAATTTATATGTTTTTTGTTGATTTGAGTTGTTAATTTCTTGTAAAATTTAAATTTATTGATTAGTGATAAAATTATTTTTATATGTTTGTGAATTTAAATGTCAATATTTATAGAATATGTTTGGAAATTTTTTTTTAGTCAATTTAAATGTGAATTTATATGTTTGTGAAT